>OU744314.1:600000-866357 GCA_916610205.1 Griposia aprilina
GGTGATCCGGTCGCAAAACCGAATCCCGACTCAACGTGTTTAAGGCATGGACAGTAAGTAATAAATAATATATAAGCAAAGAAATTCAGTCGGAAAGGCTTCGAATAAATCGAGATTATCGTAGTGTTTTTACGAAGTGAAAATTACGAAAATTGTATTTTTTTTTTGTGGTTTTTTTCATAGCAAGCACAGCGAGTGAGGTGAAAAAAGTCGCGCCTGCTCGCGGGCTGATTGACAAGAAAGTAAAAATCAGAGGTAAATGCAGAACAAAGTTATGAATTTATGACAAAAAATCGTGATTTTATAATAAGAAAATGTTTGTCTGCAAACCGGCGATACGGTTACAAAAACGTATCCCGAATCAAGGGACTAGGCGTGGCCAGTATGTAATAAATTATCTATAAGCAAAGATATTCAGACGGAGAGGCTTCAAATAAATCGAGATTATCGGTAGTGTTTTTACGAAGTGAAAATTACGAAAATTGTATTTATTTTTTCGTTTTTTTCATTAGTTGCAAAGCGACCGAGGTGTAAAAAGCCGTGCCTGCTCGCGGGCTGATCGACAAGAAAGTAAAAATCAGAGGTAAATGCAGAAAAAAATATAAATTTAAGATGAAAAACCGTGATTTTAAAATAAAAAAATCTTTGTCTGCAAACCGGCGATCCGGTCGCAAACAAAAACCGACTCGAAGGGCTTAAGGTGCGGCCAGTATGTAATAAATTATCTATAAGCAAAGAAATTCAGCCGGAGAGGCTTCGAGTAAATCGAGATTATAAGTAGTGGTTTTACGAAGTGAAAATTACGAAAATTGTATATTTTGTTTTGTTTTTTTCAGAGCTTGCAAAGTAAACGAGGTTTAAAAAGCCACGCCTGCTCGTGGGCTGATTGACAAGAAAGTAATCGGAGATATGTGCAGAAAAAAAATATTAATTTAAGATGAAATATCGTGATTTTATAATAAGAAAATCTTTGTCTGGAAACCGGCGATCCGGTCGCAAAACCATATCCCGACTCGAAAGGCTGAAGGCGGAGTCAGTATGTAATAAATTATCTATAAGACAAGAAATTCAGCCGGAGAGGCTTCGTGTAAATCGAGATTATAAGTAGTGTTTTTACGAAGTGAAAATTACGAAAATTGTATATTTTGTTTTGTTTTTTTCAGAGCTTGCAAAGTAAAGGGGGTTTAAAAAGCCACGCCTGCTCGTGGGCTGGTTGACAAGAAAGAAAAAAAACAGAGGTAAATGCAGAACAAAATTATGAATTTAAGACGAATAATCGTGAATTTATAATAAGAAAATGTTTGTCTGCAAACCGGCGATCCGGTCGAAAAACCGTATCCCGACTCAACGGGCTGAAGGCGTGGCCAGTATGTAATAAATTATCTATAAGCAAAGAAATTCAGTCGGAAAGGCTTCGAATAAATCGAGATTATCGGTAGTGTTTTTACGAAGTGAAAATTACGAAAATTGTATATTTTGTTTTGTTTTTTTCAGAGCTTGCAAAGTAAAGGGGGTTTAAAAAGCCACGCCTGCTCGTGGGCTGGTTGACAAGAAAGAAAAAAAACAGAGGTAAATGCAGAACAAAATTATGAATTTAAGACGAAAAATCGTGATTTTATAATAAGAAAATGTTTGTCTGCAAACCGGCGATACGGTTACAAAACCGTATCCCGAATCAAGGGACTAGGCGTGGCCAGTATGTAATAAATTATCTATAAGCAAAGATATTCAGACGGAGAGGCTTCGAGTAAATCGAGATTATAAGTAGTGGTTTTACGAAGTGAAAATTACGAAAATTGTATATTTTGTTTTGTTTTTTTCATTAGTTGCAAAGCGACCGAGGTGTGGAAAGCCACTCCTGCTCGCGGGCTGATTGACAAGAAAGTAATCGGAGATATGTGCAGAAAAAAATATAAATTTAAGATGAAAAATCGTGATTTTAAAATAAAAAAATTTTTGTCTGCAAACTGGCGATCCGGTCGCAAACAAAAACCGACTCGAAGGGCTGAAGGCGTGGCCAGTATGTAATAAATTATCTATAAGCAAAGAAATTCAGCCGGAGAGGCTTCGAGTAAATCGAGATTATAAGTAGTGGTTTTACGAAGTGAAAATTACGAAAATCGTATATTTTGTTTTGTTTTTTTCAGAGCTTGCAAAGCTACCGAGGTGTAGAAAGCCACGCCAGCTCGCGGGCTGATTGACAAGAAAGTAAAAAAGCAGAGGTAAATGCAGAACAAAATTATGAATTTAAGACGAATAATCGTGAATTTATAATAAGAAAATGTTTGTCTGCAAACCGGCGATCCGGTCGCAAAACCGTATCCCGACTCAACGGGCTGAAGGCGTAGCCAGTATGTAATAAATTATCTATAAGCAAAGAAATTCAGCCGGAGAGGTTTCGAGTCAATCGAGATTATAAGTACTGTTTATACGAAGTGAAAATTACGTTTTTTTTTTTTTTTGTTTTTTTCATAGCAAGCACAGCGAGTGAGGTGAAAAAAGCCGCGCCTGCTCGCGGGCTGAATGACAAGAAAGTAATCGGAGATATGTGCAGAACAAATCTATGAATTTAAGACAAAAATCCGTGATTTTATAATAAGAAAATGTTTGTCTGCAAACCGGTGATCCGGTCGCAAAACCGAATCCCGACTCAACGTGTTTAAGGCATGGACAGTAAGTAATAAATAATATATAAGCAAAGAAATTCAGTCGGAAAGGCTTCGAATAAATCGAGATTATCGTAGTGTTTTTACGAAGTGAAAATTACGAAAATTGTATTTTTTTTTTGTGGTTTTTTTCATAGCAAGCACAGCGAGTGAGGTGAAAAAAGTCGCGCCTGCTCGCGGGCTGATTGACAAGAAAGTAAAAATCAGAGGTAAATGCAGAACAAAGTTATGAATTTAAGACAAAAAATCGTGATTTTATAATAAGAAAATGTTTGTCTGCAAACCGGCGATACGGTTACAAAACCGTATCCCGAATCAAGGGACTAGGCGTGGCCAGTATGTAATAAATTATCTATAAGCAAAGATATTCAGACGGAGAGGCTTCAAATAAATCGAGATTATCGGTAGTGTTTTTACGAAGTGAAAATTACGAAAATTGTATTTATTTTTTCGTTTTTTTCATTAGTTGCAAAGCGACCGAGGTGTAAAAAGCCGTGCCTGCTCGCGGGCTGATCGACAAGAAAGTAAAAATCAGAGGTAAATGCAGAAAAAAATATAAATTTAAGATGAAAAACCGTGATTTTAAAATAAAAAAATCTTTGTCTGCAAACCGGCGATCCGGTCGCAAACAAAAACCGACTCGAAGGGCTTAAGGTGCGGCCAGTATGTAATAAATTATCTATAAGACAAGAAATTCAGCCGGAGAGGCTTCGTGTAAATCGAGATTATAAGTAGTGTTTTTACGAAGTGAAAATTACGAAAATTGTATATTTTGTTTTGTTTTTTTCAGAGCTTGCAAAGTAAAGGGGGTTTAAAAAGCCACGCCTGCTCGTGGGCTGGTTGACAAGAAAGAAAAAAAACAGAGGTAAATGCAGAACAAAATTATGAATTTAAGACGAAAAATCGTGATTTTATAATAAGAAAATGTTTGTCTGCAAACCGGCGATACGGTTACAAAACCGTATCCCGAATCAAGGGACTAGGCGTGGCCAGTATGTAATAAATTATCTATAAGCAAAGATATTCAGACGGAGAGGCTTCGAGTAAATCGAGATTATAAGTAGTGGTTTTACGAAGTGAAAATTACGAAAATTGTATATTTTGTTTTGTTTTTTTCAGAGCTTGCAAAGCTACCGAGGTGTAGAAAGCCACGCCTGCTCGCGGGCTGATTGACAAGAAAGTAAAAAAGCAGAGGTAAATGCAGAACAAAATTATGAATTTAAGACGAATAATCGTGAATTTATAATAAGAAAATGTTTGTCTGCAAACCGGCGATCCGGTCGCAAAACCGTATCCCGACTCAACGGGCTGAAGGCGTGGCCAGTATGTAATAAATTATCTATAAGCAAAGAAATTCAGCCGGAGAGGCTTCGAGTAAATCGAGATTATAAGTAGTGTTTTTAAGAAGTGAAAATTACGAAAATTGTATATTTTGTATTGTTTTTTTCAGAGCTTGCAAAGTAAAGGAGGTTTAAAAAGCCACGCCTGCTCGTGGGCTGATTGACAAGAAAGTAAAAAAACAGAGGTAAATGCAGAACAAAATTATGAATTTAAGACGAAAAATCGTGATTTTATAATAAGAAAATGTTTGTCTGCAAACCGGCGATCCGGTCGCAAAACCGTATCCCGACTCAACGGGCTGAAGGCGTAGCCAGTATGTAATAAATTATCTATAAGCAAAGAAATTCAGCCGGAGAGGTTTCGAGTAAATCGAGATTATAAGTACTGTTTATACGAAGTGAAAATTACGAAAATTGTATTTTTTTTTTGTTGTTTTTTTCATAGCAAGCACAGCGAGTGAGGTGAAAAAAGTCGCGCCTGCTCGCGGGCTGATTGACAAGAAAGTAATCGGAGATATGTGCAGAAAAAAAATATAAATTTAAGATGAAAAATCGTGATTTTATAATAAGAAAATCTTTGTCTGCAAACCGGCGATCCGGTCGCAAACCGTATCCCGACTCGAAGGGCTGAAGGCGCGGCCAGTAAGTAATAAATAATATATAAGCAAAGAAATTCAGTCGGAAAGGCTTCGAATAAATCGAGATTATCGTAGTGTTTTTACGAAGTGAAAATTACGAAAATTGTATTTTTTTTTTGTTGTTTTTTTCATAGCAAGCACAGCGAGTGAGGTGAAAAAAGTCGCGCCTGCTCGCGGGCTGATTGACAAGAAAGTAATCGGAGATATGTGCAGAAAAAAAATTTAAATTTAAGATGAAAAATCGTGATTTTATAATAAGAAAATCTTTGTCTGCAAACCGGTGATCCAGTCGCAAAACCGTATCCCGACTCAACGGGTTGAAGGCGTGGCCAGTATGTAATAAATTATCTATAAGCAAAGAAATTCAGCCGGAGAGGCTTCGAGTAAATCGAGATTATAAGTAGTGTTTATACGAAGTGAAAATTACGTTTTTTTTTTTTTTTTTTTTTTTTCATAGCAAGCACAGCGAGTGAGGTGAAAAAAGCCGCGCCTGCTCGCGGGCTGAATGACAAGAAAGTAATCGGAGATATGTGCAGAACAAATCTATGAATTTAAGACGAAAAATCGTGATTTTATAATAAGAAAATGTTTGTCTGCAAACCGGTGATCCGGTCGCAAAACCGAATCCCGACTCAACGTGTTTAAGGCATGGACAGTAAGTAATAAATAATATATAAGCAAAGAAATTCAGTCGGAAAGGCTTCGAATAAATCGAGATTATCGGTAGTGTTTTTACGAAGTGAAAATTACGAAAATTGTATATTTTGTTTTGTTTTTTTCAGAGCTTGCAAAGTAAAGGAGGTTTAAAAAGCCACGCCTGCTCGTGGGCTGATTGACAAGAAAGTAAAAAAACAGAGGTAAATGCAGAACAAAATTATGAATTGAAGACGAAAAATCGTGATTTTATAATAAGAAAATGTTTGTCTGCAAACCGGCGATACGGTTACAAAACCGTATCCCGAATCAAGGGACTAGGCGTGGCCAGTATGTAATAAATTATCTATAAGCAAAGATATTCAGACGGAGAGGCTTCGAGTAAATCGAGATTATAAGTAGTGGTTTTACGAAGTGAAAATTACGAAAATTGTATATTTTGTTTTGTTTTTTTCAGAGCTTGCAAAGCTACCGAGGTGTAGAAAGCCACGCCTGCTCGCGGGCTGATTGACAAGAAAGTAAAAAAGCAGAGGTAAATGCAGAACAAAATTATGAATTTAAGACGAATAATCGTGAATTTATAATAAGAAAATGTTTGTCTGCAAACCGGCGATCCGGTCGCAAAACCGTATCCCGACTCAACGGGCTGAAGGCGTGGCCAGTATGTAATAAATTATCTATAAGCAAAGAAATTCAGCCGGAGAGGCTTCGAGTAAATCGAGATTATAAGTAGTGTTTTTAAGAAGTGAAAATTACGAAAATTGTATATTTTGTTTTGTTTTTTTCAGAGCTTGCAAAGTAAAGGAGGTTTAAAAAGCCACGCCTGCTCGTGGGCTGATTGACAAGAAAGTAAAAAAACAGAGGTAAATGCAGAACAAAATTATGAATTTAAGACGAAAAATCGTGATTTTATAATAAGAAAATGTTTGTCTGCAAACCGGCGATCCGGTCGCAAAACCGTATCCCGACTCAACGGGCTGAAGGCGTAGCCAGTATGTAATAAATTATCTATAAGCAAAGAAATTCAGCCGGAGAGGTTTCGAGTAAATCGAGATTATAAGTACTGTTTATACGAAGTGAAAATTACGAAAATTGTATTTTTTTTTTGTTGTTTTTTTCATAGCAAGCACAGCGAGTGAGGTGAAAAAAGTCGCGCCTGCTCGCGGGCTGATTGACAAGAAAGTAATCGGAGATATGTGCAGAAAAAAAATATAAATTTAAGATGAAAAATCGTGATTTTATAATAAGAAAATCTTTGTCTGCAAACCGGCGATCCGGTCGCAAACCGTATCCCGACTCGAAGGGCTGAAGGCGCGGCCAGTAAGTAATAAATAATATATAAGCAAAGAAATTCAGTCGGAAAGGCTTCGAATAAATCGAGATTATCGTAGTGTTTTTACGAAGTGAAAATTACGAAAATTGTATTTTTTTTTGTTGTTTTTTTCATAGCAAGCACAGCGAGTGAGGTGAAAAAAGTCGCGCCTGCTCGCGGGCTGATTGACAAGAAAGTAATCGGAGATATGTGCAGAAAAAAAATTTAAATTTAAGATGAAAAATCGTGATTTTATAATAAGAAAATCTTTGTCTGCAAACCGGTGATCCAGTCGCAAAACCGTATCCCGACTCAACGGGTTGAAGGCGTGGCCAGTATGTAATAAATTATCTATAAGCAAAGAAATTCAGCCGGAGAGGCTTCGAGTAAATCGAGATTATAAGTAGTGTTTATACGAAGTGAAAATTACGTTTTTTTTTTTTTTTGTTTTTTTCATAGCAAGCACAGCGAGTGAGGTGAAAAAAGCCGCGCCTGCTCGCGGGCTGAATGACAAGAAAGTAATCGGAGATATGTGCAGAACAAATCTATGAATTTAAGACGAAAAATCGTGATTTTATAATAAGAAAATGTTTGTCTGCAAACCGGTGATCCGGTCGCAAAACCGAATCCCGACTCAACGTGTTTAAGGCATGGACAGTAAGTAATAAATAATATATAAGCAAAGAAATTCAGTCGGAAAGGCTTCAAATAAATCGAGATTATCGGTAGTGTTTTTACGAAGTGAAAATTACGAAAATTGTATATTTTGTTTTGTTTTTTTCAGAGCTTGCAAAGTAAAGGAGGTTTAAAAAGCCACGCCTGCTCGTGGGCTGATTGACAAGAAAGTAAAAAAACAGAGGTAAATGCAGAACAAAATTATGAATTGAAGACGAAAAATCGTGATTTTATAATAAGAAAATGTTTGTCTGAAAACAGGCGATCCGGTCGCAAAACCGTATCCCGACTCGAAGGGCTGAAGGTGCGGCCAGTAAGTAATAAAATTTTCTATAAGCAAAGAAATTAAGCAGGAGGGGCTTCGAGTAAATCGAGATTATAAGTAGTTTTTACGAAGTGAAAATTATGAAAATTGTATATATTTAAAATTTTTTTCAAAGCTTGCAAAGCGAGCGAGGTGTAAAAAGCCGTGCCTGCTCGTGGGCTGATCGACAAGAAAGTAAAAATCAGAGGTAAATGCAGAACAAAGTTATGAATTTAGGACAAAAAATCGTGATTTTATAATAAGAAAATGTTTGTCTGCAAACCGGCGATACGGTTACAAAACCGTATCCCGAATCAAGGGACTAGGCGTGGCCAGTATGTAATAAATTATCTATAAGCAAAGATATTCAGACGGAGAGGCTTCGAGTAAATCGATATTATAGGTAGTGTTTTTACGAAGTGGAAATTACGAAAATTGTATTTTTTTTTTGTTGTTTTTTTCATAGCAAGCACGGCGAGTGAGGTGAAAAAACCCCCGCGCCTGCTCGCGGGCTGATTGACAAGAAAGTAATCGGAGATATGTGCAGAAAAAAAATATAAATTTAAGACGAAAAATCGTGATTTTATAATAAGAAAATGTTTGTCTGCAAACCGGTGATCCGGTCGCAAAACCGAATCCCGACTCAACGTGTTAAAGGCGTGGACAGTAAGTAATAAATAATATATAAGCAAAGAAATTCAGTCGGAAAGGCTTCAAATAAATCGAGATTATCGGTAGTGTTTTTACGAAGTGAAAATTACGAAAATTGAATTTATTTTTTCGTTTTTTTCATTAGTTGCAAAGCGACTGAGGTGTAGAAAGCCACGCCTGCTCGCGGGCTGATTGACAAGAAAGTAATCGGAGATATGTGCAGAAAAAAATATAAATTTAAGATGAAAAACCGTGATTTTAAAATAAAAAAATCTTTGTCTGCAAACCGGCGATCCGGTCGCAAACAAAAACTGACTCGAAGGGCTGAAGGCGCGGCCAGTATGTAATAAATTATCTATAAGCAAAGAAATTCAGCCGGAGAGGCTTCGAGTAAATCGAGATTATAAGTAGTGGTTTTACGAAGTGAAAATTACGAAAATTGTATATTTTGTTTTGTTTTTTTCAGAGCTTGCAAAGTAAACGAGGTTTAAAAAGCCACGCCTGCTCGTGGGCTGATTGACAAGAAAGTAATCGGAGATATGTGCAGAAAAAAAATATTAATTTAAGATGAAATATCATGATTTTATAATAAGAAAATCTTTGTCTGGAAACCGGCGATCCGGTCGCAAAACCATATCCCGACTCGAAAGGCTGAAGGCGCAGCCAGTATATAATAAATTATCTATAACCCAAGAAATTCAGCCGGAGAGGCTTCGAGTAAATCGAGATTATAAGTAGTGGTTTTACGAAGTGAAAATTACGAAAATTGTATATTTTGTTTTGTTTTTTTCAGAGCTTGCAAAGTAAACGAGGTTTAAAAAGCCACGCCTGCTCGTGGGCTGATTGACAAGAAAGTAATCGGAGATATGTGCAGAAAAAAAAAATTAATTTAAGATGAAATATCGTGATTTTATAATAAGAAAATGTTTGTCTGCAAACCGGCGATCCGGTCGCAAAACCGTATCTCGACTCAACGGGCTGAAGGAGTGGCCAGTACATAATAAATTATCTATAAGCAAAGAAATTCAGCCGGAGAGGCTTCGAGTAAATCGAGATTATAAGTAGTGTTTATACGAAATGAAAATTACTTTTTTTTTTTTTTTTTTTGTTTTTTTCATAGCAAGCACAGCGAGTGAGGTGAAAAAAGCCGCGCCTGCTCGCGGGCTGATTGACAAGAAAGTAATCGGAGATATGTGCAGAAAAAAAAATATAAATTTAAGACGAAAAATCGTGATTTTATAATAAGAAAATCTTTGTCTCTAAACCGGTGATCCGGTCGCAAAACCGAATCCCGACTCAACGTGTTTAAGGCGTGGACAGTAAGTAATAAATAATATATAAGCAAAGAAATTCAGTCGGAAAGGCTTCGAATAAATCGAGATTATCGGTAGTGTTTTTACGAAGGGAAAATTACGAAAATTGTATTTATTTTTTTGTTTTTTTCATTAGTTGCAAAGCGACCGAGGTGTGGAAAGCCACGCCTGCTCGCGGGCTGATTGACAAGAAAGTAATCGGAGATATGTGCAGAAAAAAATATAAATTTAAGATGAAAAATCGTGATTTTAAAATAAAAAAATGTTTGTCTGCAAACCGGCGATCCGGTCGCAAACAAAAACCAACTCGAAGGGCTGAAGGCGCGGCCAGTATGTAATAAATTATCTATAAGCAAAGAAATTCAGCCGGAGAGGCTTCGAGTAAATCGAGATTATAAGTAGTGTTTATACGAAGTGAAAATTACGTTTTTTTTTTTTTGTTTTTTTCATAGCAAGCACAGCGAGTGAGGTGAAAAAAGCCGCGCCTGCTCGCGGGCTGATTGACAAGAAAGTAATCGGAGATATGTGCAGAAAAAAAATATAAATTTACGACGAAAAATCGTGATTTTATAATAAGAAAATGTTTGTCTGCAAACCGGTGATCCGGTCGCATAACCGAATCCCGACTCAACGTGTTTAAGGCGTGGACAGTAAGTAATAAATAATATATATAATAATTTGGAGTGACGTTTGACGTTTGTACTGGTGGGACCATTGTCTGATTTTTTACGGAAATAAAATAAAATTGTGACGATACAGTGTCTGAAAGGTTTTTAATTAGGTGTATAACAACATAACACAAAATATACAGTGTAGTGAGGTTTCGTGAGTGCTCCTATAGTCTAAAATCTTGCTTAGACAAATACCAAAATCACCAAACCATATTTAAATACCCTTAATTTTTTAAAATAAATTCGCGACGATTAACTGCCAAAACTTGGTGATTTGTAACTCAACAACAACAACAACGACAACGACAACGACAGACTAATAACGTAAACAAACTTTGTGTATCCACTGGGGAGGTTCATTGAGCTTAGAGCAAGTCCTGTTATAAGAATGCCGGTGAAATGCGGTGGCTGTGGCAAATTTTTGTCAGCAATTGACACAGCTAGGTGTACAAAATGTAGCGCCGCTTATCACCGAGTGTGTGTCGGCCTCGCTACAAAGGGCCCCGTAGTCTCCGCCTGGCATTGCCCTGAGTGCAGAAAAAATGTCCGTAGGGACAATAAGGCCGATACGCCAGTACGAGGTTGTGTGGCAGATGTACAGTCTGAGGAACTGGTGTCCATGTCAGTGACAAAGCCACCAGCTGTGGAGACGATGGCGCCCGGTGACGCCTTCAGCGCCAACAACGTTGGCGCATCCGACGACGCCTCTGTCAACTGCTGCACCGTTGTCGCCCCAGACAAAAGCTGCACCGCAGTCACCTGTGGTAGTAGAGGCGCTCATGCGGGTATTAACGCCTCCCCCGATCGTAACTGTGGCTGCTGACAACACCGCTACGAAGATGATTCCCGAGTTCCCGCCGGACGTAGGCTCCGCTTTAAAACTAGTAGTGGAGGAGCTACGCACCTTGCGGTTTGAGTTCATGGAGCTTCGGAAAGACGTAGCGGAATTGAAGGCGTCTAACGACTCGTGTCACGTCCGTATGGATGGAATTGAGTCTAGATTGGATGCGCTTGAAATGCGTCACGATGCCGGATGCGCACTGACAACAAATTTAAGTGCGGTGGAGAATGTAGTCCAACAGCTCAAGAGGGACCTCAATGACAGGGATCAAGAGCTGATGGCAAACGATCTGGTAATAGCTAATGTACCTGAGTCGCAAGTGGAAAATCCGACACACCTGTTCCAGCTAATTGCCACAAAGCTAGGAGTCGCTTTGGAGGACCGTGACATCGTGTGCGCAGAGCGAGTCGGCGGCAGACATATAAAAGCGACAAGCCCCACAGCGACAACGTTGCCCCGCCCTCGTGCTATCATGGTGCGCCTCGCTCGACGTGACCAGCGTGACGCCGTATTGAACGGTGCCCGCGTGCGACGTGAAGCTACAACCGAGAATCTCGGAGTCCCTGGGAAACCTGTGCGCTTCTTTGTTAATGAGAGGCTGACTAAGCAGAACCAGCAGTTATTTCGTCAAACAAGGGCAGCTGCGGGGATTCATGGATGGCGATTTGTATGGACGAAGCGTGGTCGCATCTTGGTCCGGCAAAAGCCTGGAGACTCCACTCATAGGATTGCATCTGAGGAAGATATACAACAGTTTGTTGGACCATATACGGACACTAACATATAAGCCTTTGTTCGATGCTGCACATTTTTTCTCTCTAGTTAATAGTTTTTTAGATTATAATTGGTTATCAAACATGGTGTCTGTGTGTCGTATCTGTTGTGATCTGGGGAGGTGGGAATATGAAAGTGAGTACTGCAATAATACGAGGAACATAGATACATACATAATTACACATATTATCATTTACACACTTGCAACACTATTTAAAAAAAAAAGATATTTATTATTTTCAATTCATAATGATTGTAACACACTTATTTATTTGCTACCAGAATTAAAACTTATGTACAAGAATTACTTACTCAAAAGATATAAACATGAATATACGAATAGAATACTATCATTACTATATAAATACATCTCTACAGCCACTATTCTTTACATAACATGACCAGGTCAAAAAAATTAAAGTTTGGTTTGCTCAATGCCGGCTCTCTGGCAACTAACCAGGATGAGTTTCTGATTGCCATGTCACAACACTCAGTGGATATAATGGCAATCAACGAAACGTGGTTGAGACCTGGGGAGGAGGGGCGCGCGCCTAAAGTTCCGGGATATAGGTTGAAGCACGTGCCGCGTCCTGCGACTATACGCGGGGGGCGAGGCGGAGGAGTAGCGTTTTATATCAAAACGGGAGTAAGGGCGCGTGTACGGCCGCACTCAGAGCAGTCTGATGTAGAACAAATGTGGTTAAACCTAACTATCAATGGTCGAAAGTTGCTCATTGGCACTGCATACAGGCCACCCTGGTTTGAGCTCTCAAAATTTCTGGATGGAATAACTGACAGTATTAGCGCATTGGCACCTTATGATCACTTGGTATTACTGGGGGATTTCAACGTTAATCTACTGGATACAAACAACACAAAAACTAAAGATATGATGGAATTCCTAAATTATACTAACCTAAATCAGGTAGTACAGTCACCAACTCATTTTGTAGGAGATAGTAGTACTCTCATAGACGTGATCTGTACCGATGTTGGGGTATGTAGTGTGGTAGTCAGTCATATCAGTGAACTTGGTCATCATTCGTTTATTGTATGTGATACAGTCATCAAGAAGGTAAATAACAAACCAAGGCTGGTTGTATATCGGCCTCTAAGGGATATATTGATGGATTACTTTGTGGTAGATCTGAAATTAATGTCATGGTTTGAAATAAGCTCACTGCCAGATGTTAATAGCATGATTCAACATTTTAATGTCTGTATCACCCAATTGTTTGACTTGCATGCCCCTATAAAGAGTAAGATTTTTAGAGACCGTCCCACACCATGGATAACAGACAATATCAAATTAATGATTAAGCTGCGAGATGAGGCAAAAAATAATTATCATAAGGACAAGCTAGATACTACAAAAAAATAAGTAAGTAAGTAAGTAAGTAAGTATATTTATTTGTTTAAACATGGTATACATACATTGCATGCAAGATATTACAGTAGAAAAACACACACACACACACACACACACACACACACACACACACACATTTGGATTTAAAAAAACAAGCTATTATAGCACTAGCACAGGAGAAGAAGGTATATTTTGATGGGCACATTAATAGTCAGATAAAAAATCCAAAAAAGCTTTGGAAAAATCTTAAATCAGATGTATTTGCTGAACATAGTGAGGGTATGCTTCCCGGACAATTTAATGACCCAGATGAAATTAACAAGGCATTTCTGAATGTACCAGGACAGTCCGTACTACCCACATTGCAGCTTTCATACTTTGATGCAAATAGATTTGGTGAATCTAAATTTGAGCTACGAAATGTCAATGAGGAAGAAGTTTCGAAAATTATTAAAAGTTTAGGGTCTAATGCTAAAGGGATTGATGGAGTGAGTCTAGATATGATAATACTAACGTTACCTACTACCCTTGAGGCTATCACCACAATAGTAAATAAGTCAATAGATACCTTCACTTTCCCTGACTTATGGAAGTGCGCTGTTGTGCGTCCTTTACCCAAAACCAGCAACCCTAGTACGTTTAAAGAACTACGTCCTGTTAGCATTTTACCTTGCTTATCGAAAGTATTAGAGAGGGTAGTATACAATCAAATGTTGGAATATTTAGAAGCAAATAATATGCTCCCTGACCTTCAATCTGGTTTTAGGAAAGGACGTGGGACGGCCACAGCCCTTTCTGACGTAGTGGGGAATATCTTAGAGGCACGGGACAGAGGGGAGGGAACAATCCTTGCTCTTCTTGATTTTTCGCGGGCCTTCGATGCAATAAACACCACACTGTTACTTTCCAAGCTGGCATATTACGGTTTTACAACAGAAACAATACAGTGGTTCGCTAGCTACTTGCAAAATAGGTCACAGCTCGTTGAAATCCAGACTGAGGATGGATCAAGGGTGTCATCCCCCCCTCATCAGGTGACACGTGGTGTGCCCCAGGGATCGATTTTAGGGCCCCTTCTGTATATCCTTTACAGTGCAGACATTATTAAGTCATTCCAGCATTGCAGGTATCACATGTACGCAGATGATATCCAACTGTATATAACTTTTAAACCAGCTGATACATTGGAGGCAGTAGAAAAAATCAATGACGATCTAGAAAGAGTGGTGGGTTGGTCGGATAATAACTCACTGGTATTAAACCCGCTGAAATCGAAATTTATGGTTTTGGGAAGTAGGAAAATAATCAGCGCAATACTGTCAGCCAAGCCAGAAGTTGTTATCAGGGGGGAAAAAATAGATAGGGTAGATACAGCATGCAACCTTGGTTTAACCATGGATGGGGAATTGCGATTTGAGAAGCACATCAGTAACTCCATGAGGAATTGTTTTTATAGGTTGAAACTCCTATATTCAATTAGAGACTACCTGAGTGTTGATCTACGTAAGCAATTAGTGGATAGCCTAATTTTATCAAGACTTAACTACTGTGATACAGTGTATGGCCCTTGCCTGTTAGCTAGAACAGAGAAGTTGATACAACGCATACAAAATGCATGTACACGGTTCTGTGTAAAGATACCTCATAGAAGTCATGTAACTCCTTATATAAATGAAAATAATATTTTGAAAATGGCTGCTAGGAGAAAGTTACATATGGCTAGTTTACTGTTCGGAGTAGTCACTACACAAAAACCACACTATCTATTTGAGAAGTTGAGTTGGAGACAGAGCGAATACGAACCACGTTTCTCTACCAAGCCTCTTTGTATATCATTACATAGGACCGTAGCATTCCGAGGGAGCTTCAGATACGCCGCCACGCACTGTTGGAATAACCTTCCTCCACCAGTAAGAGTCCTGAGAACAAAAAAGCATTTTTTGAGTATTTTAAGGAAATATTTCATGCAGATACAGCAGTCCACATGATTTTAAAACTAGATCTGGTAACAATAGATGCTCTTTATGTACTTACCTCAAGGATCACGGCCTACGGGCAATGGATATGGCTATCCAACAGTGTGAGGGGCTTCTGTCTGATTCCTTCCTGGTTAGGTCCGGCCTGTGTCAGTATCACAGGAGGAATTGGAGTCCTCAATTATCTGGGTAGTGTTTACTGTGTGTCTTTCTGAAGCTGTATTATCTAGGTGGGACAAAAGGTAAGATATACATTAGTGTCAGAAGGATTAAAAAAAATTTTTAATGTAGGGCTGGGTTTCTTTCTCAATTTTGTAATTGTTTATTTTTGTCAATACTTAATGCAATTGCTAATATCTCTGATAATACTTACCGTTAAGATCAGGAGGCTTGGAGGGCAGTTTGGTTTGGCACTCCTTTGGTATGTCGATGGATCTTGCTTCTTGGTCAATCGAAGGATCTATGATTCATTCGGCCCACTAAAATAATATTACAGGATCCATAAAAACACTATCAAGCTGTACTAATGGGCTAATTTACCGGTTTGACCGAAAAAGCATGGTTGTCGTGTGCCAACGCCATGCTTCAATGATTGCCGTAGTATGCAAATGGCGGCCATCGCAATTCCCATGGTGCAAAAAAATTATGTTGTACCAATGAGGATTAAATTACATAATTATTGAGTATTGTTACTGTATCGAAATTATAGTTACAAAAATAGTATTTATAGGAAAACACACCACACTTTATCTAAACAACAGCTAGAGATAATGCTTAGATTTTTTATATTTATTTTTATTGTGATATGTTTTATGTATTTATTAAAAGTTACACATAATACAGATATTTAAACATATATATATATTTATCTAGAAGTACAAACCATGTTCAGCTAGAATCGTACTTAGTTCTGTAGAAAATAATACTTTCCAGATATAATATGTCACGCAGGAGGACGTCATTACGTCATTCGAGAGGTGGTTGCTGAAAATCAGCGCTGTTGACGATAGGTTCGTCCGAAGTCACAGCATTTTGCTGAGCAACGACCTGTTCTTGTACAGATGCGACGCACGGCTAAATTGTTCTTAATATTGTTGTTTTTTTTGTTACAAAGTAGTCATTTTTTCACTCTGCTATCGGCATTTTGTTTTTGTTTTCATCGTTTGTTTGTTGTCATTTGCGAGTGTCGTAACACAGAGCAAATTATGTAACCTTGCAGAGCAAAATGTATTGTCTTTGGTCCCTGGCCATGGACAAAATTTTAAACCTTTTAATTTTTTGGTACGAGGCTTTTGGCTACATTCTATGCTTGTATTATTATTAATGTAATTTTTTTGTAATGTGCGTTTTGTTTGTGCAGAATAAACTATTTTTCTTTTTTCTTTCTTTTTCTATATAAGCAAAGAAATTCAGTCGGAAAGGCTTCGAATAAATCGAGATTATCGGTAGTGTTTTTACGAAGTGAAAATTACGAAAATTGTATTTTTTTTTTTGTTTTTTTCATTAGTTGCAAAGCAACCGAGGTGTGGAAAGCCACGCCTGCTCGCGGGCTGATTGACAAGAAAGTAATCGGAGATATGTGCAGAAAAAAAATATAAATTTAAGATGAAAAATCGTGATTTTATAATAAGAAAATCTTTGTCTGCAAACCGGTGATCCGGTCGCAAAACCGAATCCCGACTCAACGTGTTTAAGGCGTGGACAGTATGTAATAAATTATCTATAAGCAAAGAAATTCAGCCGGAGAGGCTTCGAGTAAATCGAGATTATAAGTAGTGTTTTTACGAAGTGAAAATTACGAAAATTGTATATTTTGTTTTGTTTTTTTCAGAGCTTGCAAAGTAAAGGAGGTTTAAAAAGCCACGCCTGCTCGTGGGCTGATTGACAAGAAAGTAAAAAAAACAGAGGTAAATGCAGAACAAAATTATGAATTTAAGACGAAAAATCGTGATTTTATAATAAGAAAATGTTTGTCTGCAAACCGGCGATCCGGTCGCAAAACCGTATCCAGACTCAACGGGCTGAAGGCGTAGCCAGTATGTAATAAATTATCTATAAGCAAAGAAATTCAGCCGGAGAGGCTTCGAGTAAATCGAGATTATAAGTAGTGTTTATACGAAGTGAAAATTACGTTTTTTTTTTTTTTTGTTTTTTTCATAGCAAGCACAGCGAGTGAGGTGAAAAAAGCCGCGCCTGCTCGCGGGCTGAATGACAAGAAAGTAATCGGAGATATGTGCAGAACAAATCTATGAATTTAAGACGAAAAATCGTGATTTTATAATAAGAAAATGTTTGTCTGCAAACCGGTGATCCGGTCGCAAAACCGAATCCCGACTCAACGTGTTTAAGGCATGGACAGTAAGTAATAAATAATATATAAGCAAAGAAATTCAGTCGGAAAGGCTTCGAATAAATCGAGATTATCGGTAGTGTTTTTACGAAGTGAAAATTACGAAAATTGTATATTTTGTTTTGTTTTTTTTTCAGAGCTTGCAAAGTAAAGGAGGTTTAAAAAGCCACGCCTGCTCGTGGGCTGATTGACAAGAAAGTAAAAAAACAGAGGTAAATGCAGAACAAAATTATGAATTTAAGAAGAAAAATCGTGATTTTATAATAAGAAAATGTTTGTCTGAAAACAGGCGATCCGGTCGCAAAACCGTATCCCGACTCAACGGGCTGAAGGCGTGGCCAGTATGTAATAAATTATCTATAAGCAAAGAAATTCAGCCGGAGAGGCTTCGAGTAAATCGAGATTATAAGTAGTGTTTATACGAAGTGAAAATTACGTTTTTTTCATAGCAAGCACAGCGAGTGAGGTGAAAAAAGCCGCGCCTGCTCGCGGGCTGAATGACAAGAAAGTAATCGGAGAAATGTGCAGAAAAAAAATATAAATTTAAGATGAAAAATCGTGATTTTATAATAAGAAAATCTTTGTCTGCAAACCGGTGATCCGGTCGCAAAACCGAATCCCGACTCAACGTGTTTAAGGCATGGACAGTAAGTAATAAATAATATATAAGCAAAGAAATTCAGTCGGAAAGGCTTCAAATAAATCGAGATTATCGGTAGTGTTTTTACGAAGTGAAAATTACGAAAATTGTATATTTTGTTTTGTTTTTTTCAGAGCTTGCAAAGTAAAGGAGGTTTAAAAAGCCACGCCTGCTCGTGGGCTGATTGACAAGAAAGTAAAAAAACAGAGGTAAATGCAGAACAAAATTATGAATTTAAGAAGAAAAATCGTGATTTTATAATAAGAAAATGTTTGTCTGAAAACAGGCGATCCGGTCGCAAAACCGTATCCTGACTCAACGGGCTGAAGGCGTGGCCAGTATGTAATAAATAATCTATAAGCCAAGAAATTCAGCCGGAGAGGCTTCGAGTAAATCGAGATTATAAGTAGTGTTTATACGAAGTGAAAATTACGTTTTTTTCATAGCAAGCACAGCGAGTGAGGTGAAAAAAGCCGCGCCTGCTCGCGGGCTGAATGACAAGAAAGTAATCGGAGATATGTGCAGAACAAATCTATGAATTGAAGACGAAAAATCGTGATTTTATAATAAGAAAATGTTTGTCTGAAAACAGGCGATCCGGTCGCAAAACCGTATCCCGACTCGAAGGGCTGAAGGTGCGGCCAGTAAGTAATAAAATTTTCTATAAGCAAAGAAATTAAGCAGGAGGGGCTTCGAGTAAATCGAGATTATAAGTAGTTTTTACGAAGTGAAAATTATGAAAATTGTATTATTTTTTTTTTTTTTTCAAAGCTTGCAAAGCGAGCGAGGTGTAAAAAGCCGTGCCTGCTCGCGGGCTGATCGACAAGAAAGTAAAAATCAGAGGTAAATGCAGAACAAAGTTATGAATTTAAGACAAAAAATCGTGATTTTATAATAAGAAAATGTTTGTCTGCAAACCGGCGATACGGTTACAAAACCGTATCCCGAATCAAGGGACTAGGCGTGGCCAGTATGTAATAAATTATCTATAAGCAAAGATATTCAGACGGAGAGGCTTCGAGTAAATCGATATTATAAGTAGTGTTTTTACGAAGTGGAAATTACGAAAATTGTATTTTTTTTTTTTTTTTTTTTTCATAGCAAGCACAGCGACTGAGGTGAAAAAAGCCACGCCTGCTCGCGGGCTGATTGACAAGAAAGTAATCGGAGATATGTGCAGAAAAAAAATATAAATTTAAGACGAAAAATCGTGATTTTATAATAAGAAAATGTTTGTCTGCAAACCGGTGATCCGGTCGCAAAACCGAATCCCGACTCAACGTGTTAAAGGCGTGGACAGTAAGTAATAAATAATATATAAGCAAAGAAATTCAGTCGGAAAGGCTTAAAATAAATCGAGATTATCGGTAGTGTTTTTAAGAAGTGAAAATTAAGAAATTTGTATTTATTTTTTTGTTTTTTTCATTAGTTGCAAAGCGACCGAGGTGAAGAAAGCCACGCCTGCTCGCGGGCTGATTGACAAGAAAGTAATCGGAGATATGTGCAGAAAAAAATATAAATTTAAGATGAAAAACCGTGATTTTAAAATAAAAAAATCTTTGTCTGCAAACCGGCGATCCGGTCGCAAACAAAAACCGACTCGAAGGGCTGAAGGCGCGGCCAGTATGTAATAAATTATCTATAAGCAAAGAAATTCAGCCGGAGAGGCTTCGAGTAAATCGAGATTATAAGTAGTGTTTATACGAAGTGAAAATTATGTTTTTTTTTTTTTTTTTTTGTTTTTTTCATAGCAAGCACAGCGAGTGAGGTGAAAAAAGCCGCGCCTGCTCGCGGGCTGATTGACAAGAAAGTAATCGGAGATATGTGCAGAAAAAAAAATATAAATTTAAGACGAAAAATCGTGATTTTATAATAAGAAAATCTTTGTCTGCAAACCGGTGATCCGGTCGCAAAACCGAATCCCGACTCAACGTGTTTAAGGCGTGGACAGTAAGTAATAAATAATATATAAGCAAAGAAATTCAGTCGGAAAGGCTTCGAATAAATCGAGATTATCGGTAGTGTTTTTACGAAGTGAAAATTACGAAAATTGTATATTTTGTTTTGTTTTTTTCAGAGCTTGCAAAGTAAAGGAGGTTTAAAAAGCCACGCCTGCTCGTGGGCTGATTGACAAGAAAGTAAAAAAACAGAGGTAAATGCAGAACAAAATTATGAATTTAAGACGAAAAATCGTGATTTTATAATAAGAAAATGTTTGTCTGAAAACAGGCGATCCTGTCGCAAAACCGTATCCCGACTCAACGGGCTAAAGGCGTGGCCAGTATGTAATAAATTATCTATAAGCAAAGAAATTCAGCCGGAGAGGCTTCGAGTAAATCGAGATTATAAGTAGTGTTTATACGAAGTGAAAATTACGTTTTTTTCATAGCAAGCACAGCGAGTGAGGTGAAAAAAGCCGCGCCTGCTCGCGGGCTGAATGACAAGAAAGTAATCGGAGAAATGTGCAGAAAAAAAATATAAATTTAAGATGAAAAATCGTGATTTTATAATAAGAAAATCTTTGTCTGCAAACCGGCGATCCGGTCGCAAACCGTATCCCGACTCGAAGGGCTGAAGGCGCGGCCAGTATGTAATAAATTATCTATAAGCAAAGAAACTCAGCCGGAGAGGCTTCGAGTAAATCGAGATTATAAGTAGTGTTTTTACGAAATGAAAATTACGAAAATTGTATATTTTGTTTTGTTTTTTTCAGAGCTTGCAAAGCTACCGAGGTGTAGAAAGCCACGCCTGCTCGCGGGCTGATTGACAAGAAAGTAAAAAAGCAGAGGTAAATGCAGAACAAAATTATGAATTTAAGACGAATAATCGTGAATTTATAATAAGAAAATGTTTGTCTGCAAACCGGCGATCCGGTCGCAAAACCGTATCCCGACTCAACGGGCTGAAGGCGTGGCCAGTATGTAATAAATTATCTATAAGCAAAGAAATTCAGCCGGAGAGGCTTCGAGTAAATCGAGATTATAAGTAGTGTTTTTAAGAAGTGAAAATTACGAAAATTGAATATTTTGTATTGTTTTTTTCAGAGCTTGCAAAGTAAAGGAGGTTTAAAAAGCCACGCCTGCTCGTGGGCTGATTGACAAGAAAGTAAAAAAACAGAGGTAAATGCAGAACAAAATTATGAATTTAAGACGAAAAATCGTGATTTTATAATAAGAAAATGTTTGTCTGCAAACCGGCGATCCGGTCGCAAAACCGTATCCCGACTCAACGGGCTGAAGGCGTAGCCAGTATGTAATAAATTATCTATAAGCAAAGAAATTCAGCCGGAGAGGTTTCGAGTAAATCGAGATTATAAGTACTGTTTATACGAAGTGAAAATTACGAAAATTGTATTTTTTTTTTGTTGTTTTTTTCATAGCAAGCACAGCGAGTGAGGTGAAAAAAGTCGCTCCTGCTCGCGGGCTGATTGACAAGAAAGTAATCGGAGATATGTGCAGAAAAAAATTATTAATTTAAGATGAAAAATCGTGATTTTATAATAAGAAAATCTTTGTCTGCAAACCGGCGATCCGGTCGCAAACCGTATCCCGACTCGAAGGGCTGAAGGCGCGGCCAGTAAGTAATAAATAATATATAAGCAAAGAAATTCAGTCGGAAAGGCTTCGAATAAATCGAGATTATCGTAGTGTTTTTACGAAGTGAAAATTACGAAAATTGTATTTTTTTTTTGTTGTTTTTTTCATAGCAAGCACAGCGAGTGAGGTGAAAAAAGTCGCGCCTGCTCGCGGGCTGATTGACAAGAAAGTAATCGGAGATATGTGCAGAAAAAAAATTTAAATTTAAGATGAAAAATCGTGATTTTATAATAAGAAAATCTTTGTCTGCAAACCGGTGATCCAGTCGCAAAACCGTATCCCGACTCAACGGGTTGAAGGCGTGGCCAGTATGTAATAAATTATCTATAAGCAAAGAAATTCAGCCGGAGAGGCTTCGAGTAAATCGAGATTATAAGTAGTGTTTATACGAAGTGAAAATTACGTTTTTTTTTTTTTTTGTTTTTTTCATAGCAAGCACAGCGAGTGAGGTGAAAAAAGCCGCGCCTGCTCGCGGGCTGAATGACAAGAAAGTAATCGGAGATATGTGCAGAACAAATCTATGAATTTAAGACGAAAAATCGTGATTTTATAATAAGAAAATGTTTGTCTGCAAACCGGTGATCCGGTCGCAAAACCGAATCCCGACTCAACGTGTTTAAGGCATGGACAGTAAGTAATAAATAATATATAAGCAAAGAAATTCAGTCGGAAAGGCTTCGAATAAATCGAGATTATCGGTAGTGTTTTTACGAAGTGAAAATTACGAAAATTGTATATTTTGTTTTGTTTTTTTCAGAGCTTGCAAAGTAAAGGAGGTTTAAAAAGCCACGCCTGCTCGTGGGCTGATTGACAAGAAAGTAAAAAAACAGAGGTAAATGCAGAACAAAATTATGAATTGAAGACGAAAAATCGTGATTTTATAATAAGAAAATGTTTGTCTGCAAACCGGCGATACGGTTACAAAACCGTATCCCGAATCAAGGGACTAGGCGTGGCCAGTATGTAATAAATTATCTATAAGCAAAGATATTCAGACGGAGAGGCTTCGAGTAAATCGAGATTATAAGTAGTGGTTTTACGAAGTGAAAATTACGAAAATTGTATATTTTGTTTTGTTTTTTTCAGAGCTTGCAAAGCTACCGAGGTGTAGAAAGCCACGCCTGCTCGCGGGCTGATTGACAAGAAAGTAAAAAAGCAGAGGTAAATGCAGAACAAAATTATGAATTTAAGACGAATAATCGTGAATTTATAATAAGAAAATGTTTGTCTGCAAACCGGCGATCCGGTCGCAAAACCGTATCCCGACTCAACGGGCTGAAGGCGTGGCCAGTATGTAATAAATTATCTATAAGCAAAGAAATTCAGCCGGAGAGGCTTCGAGTAAATCGAGATTATAAGTAGTGTTTTTAAGAAGTGAAAATTACGAAAATTGTATATTTTGTTTTGTTTTTTTCAGAGCTTGCAAAGTAAAGGAGGTTTAAAAAGCCACGCCTGCTCGTGGGCTGATTGACAAGAAAGTAAAAAAACAGAGGTAAATGCAGAACAAAATTATGAATTTAAGACGAAAAATCGTGATTTTATAATAAGAAAATGTTTGTCTGCAAACCGGCGATCCGGTCGCAAAACCGTATCCCGACTCAACGGGCTGAAGGCGTAGCCAGTATGTAATAAATTATCTATAAGCAAAGAAATTCAGCCGGAGAGGTTTCGAGTAAATCGAGATTATAAGTACTGTTTATACGAAGTGAAAATTACGAAAATTGTATTTTTTTTTTGTTGTTTTTTTCATAGCAAGCACAGCGAGTGAGGTGAAAAAAGTCGCGCCTGCTCGCGGGCTGATTGACAAGAAAGTAATCGGAGATATGTGCAGAAAAAAAATATAAATTTAAGATGAAAAATCGTGATTTTATAATAAGAAAATCTTTGTCTGCAAACCGGCGATCCGGTCGCAAACCGTATCCCGACTCGAAGGGCTGAAGGCGCGGCCAGTAAGTAATAAATAATATATAAGCAAAGAAATTCAGTCGGAAAGGCTTCGAATAAATCGAGATTATCGTAGTGTTTTTACGAAGTGAAAATTACGAAAATTGTATTTTTTTTTGTTGTTTTTTTCATAGCAAGCACAGCGAGTGAGGTGAAAAAAGTCGCGCCTGCTCGCGGGCTGATTGACAAGAAAGTAATCGGAGATATGTGCAGAAAAAAAATTTAAATTTAAGATGAAAAATCGTGATTTTATAATAAGAAAATCTTTGTCTGCAAACCGGTGATCCAGTCGCAAAACCGTATCCCGACTCAACGGGTTGAAGGCGTGGCCAGTATGTAATAAATTATCTATAAGCAAAGAAATTCAGCCGGAGAGGCTTCGAGTAAATCGAGATTATAAGTAGTGTTTATACGAAGTGAAAATTACGTTTTTTTTTTTTTTTGTTTTTTTCATAGCAAGCACAGCGAGTGAGGTGAAAAAAGCCGCGCCTGCTCGCGGGCTGAATGACAAGAAAGTAATCGGAGATATGTGCAGAACAAATCTATGAATTTAAGACGAAAAATCGTGATTTTATAATAAGAAAATGTTTGTCTGCAAACCGGTGATCCGGTCGCAAAACCGAATCCCGACTCAACGTGTTTAAGGCATGGACAGTAAGTAATAAATAATATATAAGCAAAGAAATTCAGTCGGAAAGGCTTCAAATAAATCGAGATTATCGGTAGTGTTTTTACGAAGTGAAAATTACGAAAATTGTATATTTTGTTTTGTTTTTTTCAGAGCTTGCAAAGTAAAGGAGGTTTAAAAAGCCACGCCTGCTCGTGGGCTGATTGACAAGAAAGTAAAAAAACAGAGGTAAATGCAGAACAAAATTATGAATTGAAGACGAAAAATCGTGATTTTATAATAAGAAAATGTTTGTCTGAAAACAGGCGATCCGGTCGCAAAACCGTATCCCGACTCGAAGGGCTGAAGGTGCGGCCAGTAAGTAATAAAATTTTCTATAAGCAAAGAAATTAAGCAGGAGGGGCTTCGAGTAAATCGAGATTATAAGTAGTTTTTACGAAGTGAAAATTATGAAAATTGTATATATTTAAAATTTTTTTCAAAGCTTGCAAAGCGAGCGAGGTGTAAAAAGCCGTGCCTGCTCGTGGGCTGATCGACAAGAAAGTAAAAATCAGAGGTAAATGCAGAACAAAGTTATGAATTTAGGACAAAAAATCGTGATTTTATAATAAGAAAATGTTTGTCTGCAAACCGGCGATACGGTTACAAAACCGTATCCCGAATCAAGGGACTAGGCGTGGCCAGTATGTAATAAATTATCTATAAGCAAAGATATTCAGACGGAGAGGCTTCGAGTAAATCGATATTATAGGTAGTGTTTTTACGAAGTGGAAATTACGAAAATTGTATTTTTTTTTTGTTGTTTTTTTCATAGCAAGCACGGCGAGTGAGGTGAAAAAACCCCCGCGCCTGCTCGCGGGCTGATTGACAAGAAAGTAATCGGAGATATGTGCAGAAAAAAAATATAAATTTAAGACGAAAAATCGTGATTTTATAATAAGAAAATGTTTGTCTGCAAACCGGTGATCCGGTCGCAAAACCGAATCCCGACTCAACGTGTTAAAGGCGTGGACAGTAAGTAATAAATAATATATAAGCAAAGAAATTCAGTCGGAAAGGCTTCAAATAAATCGAGATTATCGGTAGTGTTTTTACGAAGTGAAAATTACGAAAATTGAATTTATTTTTTCGTTTTTTTCATTAGTTGCAAAGCGACTGAGGTGTAGAAAGCCACGCCTGCTCGCGGGCTGATTGACAAGAAAGTAATCGGAGATATGTGCAGAAAAAAATATAAATTTAAGATGAAAAACCGTGATTTTAAAATAAAAAAATCTTTGTCTGCAAACCGGCGATCCGGTCGCAAACAAAAACTGACTCGAAGGGCTGAAGGCGCGGCCAGTATGTAATAAATTATCTATAAGCAAAGAAATTCAGCCGGAGAGGCTTCGAGTAAATCGAGATTATAAGTAGTGGTTTTACGAAGTGAAAATTACGAAAATTGTATATTTTGTTTTGTTTTTTTCAGAGCTTGCAAAGTAAACGAGGTTTAAAAAGCCACGCCTGCTCGTGGGCTGATTGACAAGAAAGTAATCGGAGATATGTGCAGAAAAAAAATATTAATTTAAGATGAAATATCATGATTTTATAATAAGAAAATCTTTGTCTGGAAACCGGCGATCCGGTCGCAAAACCATATCCCGACTCGAAAGGCTGAAGGCGCAGCCAGTATATAATAAATTATCTATAACCCAAGAAATTCAGCCGGAGAGGCTTCGAGTAAATCGAGATTATAAGTAGTGGTTTTACGAAGTGAAAATTACGAAAATTGTATATTTTGTTTTGTTTTTTTCAGAGCTTGCAAAGTAAACGAGGTTTAAAAAGCCACGCCTGCTCGTGGGCTGATTGACAAGAAAGTAATCGGAGATATGTGCAGAAAAAAAAAATTAATTTAAGATGAAATATCGTGATTTTATAATAAGAAAATGTTTGTCTGCAAACCGGCGATCCGGTCGCAAAACCGTATCTCGACTCAACGGGCTGAAGGAGTGGCCAGTACATAATAAATTATCTATAAGCAAAGAAATTCAGCCGGAGAGGCTTCGAGTAAATCGAGATTATAAGTAGTGTTTATACGAAATGAAAATTACTTTTTTTTTTTTTTTTTTTGTTTTTTTCATAGCAAGCACAGCGAGTGAGGTGAAAAAAGCCGCGCCTGCTCGCGGGCTGATTGACAAGAAAGTAATCGGAGATATGTGCAGAAAAAAAAATATAAATTTAAGACGAAAAATCGTGATTTTATAATAAGAAAATCTTTGTCTCTAAACCGGTGATCCGGTCGCAAAACCGAATCCCGACTCAACGTGTTTAAGGCGTGGACAGTAAGTAATAAATAATATATAAGCAAAGAAATTCAGTCGGAAAGGCTTCGAATAAATCGAGATTATCGGTAGTGTTTTTACGAAGGGAAAATTACGAAAATTGTATTTATTTTTTTGTTTTTTTCATTAGTTGCAAAGCGACCGAGGTGTGGAAAGCCACGCCTGCTCGCGGGCTGATTGACAAGAAAGTAATCGGAGATATGTGCAGAAAAAAATATAAATTTAAGATGAAAAATCGTGATTTTAAAATAAAAAAATGTTTGTCTGCAAACCGGCGATCCGGTCGCAAACAAAAACCAACTCGAAGGGCTGAAGGCGCGGCCAGTATGTAATAAATTATCTATAAGCAAAGAAATTCAGCCGGAGAGGCTTCGAGTAAATCGAGATTATAAGTAGTGTTTATACGAAGTGAAAATTACGTTTTTTTTTTTTTGTTTTTTTCATAGCAAGCACAGCGAGTGAGGTGAAAAAAGCCGCGCCTGCTCGCGGGCTGATTGACAAGAAAGTAATCGGAGATATGTGCAGAAAAAAAATATAAATTTACGACGAAAAATCGTGATTTTATAATAAGAAAATGTTTGTCTGCAAACCGGTGATCCGGTCGCATAACCGAATCCCGACTCAACGTGTTTAAGGCGTGGACAGTAAGTAATAAATAATATATATAATAATTTGGAGTGACGTTTGACGTTTGTACTGGTGGGACCATTGTCTGATTTTTTACGGAAATAAAATAAAATTGTGACGATACAGTGTCTGAAAGGTTTTTAATTAGGTGTATAACAACATAACACAAAATATACAGTGTAGTGAGGTTTCGTGAGTGCTCCTATAGTCTAAAATCTTGCTTAGACAAATACCAAAATCACCAAACCATATTTAAATACCCTTAATTTTTTAAAATAAATTCGCGACGATTAACTGCCAAAACTTGGTGATTTGTAACTCAACAACAACAACAACGACAACGACAACGACAGACTAATAACGTAAACAAACTTTGTGTATCCACTGGGGAGGTTCATTGAGCTTAGAGCAAGTCCTGTTATAAGAATGCCGGTGAAATGCGGTGGCTGTGGCAAATTTTTGTCAGCAATTGACACAGCTAGGTGTACAAAATGTAGCGCCGCTTATCACCGAGTGTGTGTCGGCCTCGCTACAAAGGGCCCCGTAGTCTCCGCCTGGCATTGCCCTGAGTGCAGAAAAAATGTCCGTAGGGACAATAAGGCCGATACGCCAGTACGAGGTTGTGTGGCAGATGTACAGTCTGAGGAACTGGTGTCCATGTCAGTGACAAAGCCACCAGCTGTGGAGACGATGGCGCCCGGTGACGCCTTCAGCGCCAACAACGTTGGCGCATCCGACGACGCCTCTGTCAACTGCTGCACCGTTGTCGCCCCAGACAAAAGCTGCACCGCAGTCACCTGTGGTAGTAGAGGCGCTCATGCGGGTATTAACGCCTCCCCCGATCGTAACTGTGGCTGCTGACAACACCGCTACGAAGATGATTCCCGAGTTCCCGCCGGACGTAGGCTCCGCTTTAAAACTAGTAGTGGAGGAGCTACGCACCTTGCGGTTTGAGTTCATGGAGCTTCGGAAAGACGTAGCGGAATTGAAGGCGTCTAACGACTCGTGTCACGTCCGTATGGATGGAATTGAGTCTAGATTGGATGCGCTTGAAATGCGTCACGATGCCGGATGCGCACTGACAACAAATTTAAGTGCGGTGGAGAATGTAGTCCAACAGCTCAAGAGGGACCTCAATGACAGGGATCAAGAGCTGATGGCAAACGATCTGGTAATAGCTAATGTACCTGAGTCGCAAGTGGAAAATCCGACACACCTGTTCCAGCTAATTGCCACAAAGCTAGGAGTCGCTTTGGAGGACCGTGACATCGTGTGCGCAGAGCGAGTCGGCGGCAGACATATAAAAGCGACAAGCCCCACAGCGACAACGTTGCCCCGCCCTCGTGCTATCATGGTGCGCCTCGCTCGACGTGACCAGCGTGACGCCGTATTGAACGGTGCCCGCGTGCGACGTGAAGCTACAACCGAGAATCTCGGAGTCCCTGGGAAACCTGTGCGCTTCTTTGTTAATGAGAGGCTGACTAAGCAGAACCAGCAGTTATTTCGTCAAACAAGGGCAGCTGCGGGGATTCATGGATGGCGATTTGTATGGACGAAGCGTGGTCGCATCTTGGTCCGGCAAAAGCCTGGAGACTCCACTCATAGGATTGCATCTGAGGAAGATATACAACAGTTTGTTGGACCATATACGGACACTAACATATAAGCCTTTGTTCGATGCTGCACATTTTTTCTCTCTAGTTAATAGTTTTTTAGATTATAATTGGTTATCAAACATGGTGTCTGTGTGTCGTATCTGTTGTGATCTGGGGAGGTGGGAATATGAAAGTGAGTACTGCAATAATACGAGGAACATAGATACATACATAATTACACATATTATCATTTACACACTTGCAACACTATTTAAAAAAAAAAGATATTTATTATTTTCAATTCATAATGATTGTAACACACTTATTTATTTGCTACCAGAATTAAAACTTATGTACAAGAATTACTTACTCAAAAGATATAAACATGAATATACGAATAGAATACTATCATTACTATATAAATACATCTCTACAGCCACTATTCTTTACATAACATGACCAGGTCAAAAAAATTAAAGTTTGGTTTGCTCAATGCCGGCTCTCTGGCAACTAACCAGGATGAGTTTCTGATTGCCATGTCACAACACTCAGTGGATATAATGGCAATCAACGAAACGTGGTTGAGACCTGGGGAGGAGGGGCGCGCGCCTAAAGTTCCGGGATATAGGTTGAAGCACGTGCCGCGTCCTGCGACTATACGCGGGGGGCGAGGCGGAGGAGTAGCGTTTTATATCAAAACGGGAGTAAGGGCGCGTGTACGGCCGCACTCAGAGCAGTCTGATGTAGAACAAATGTGGTTAAACCTAACTATCAATGGTCGAAAGTTGCTCATTGGCACTGCATACAGGCCACCCTGGTTTGAGCTCTCAAAATTTCTGGATGGAATAACTGACAGTATTAGCGCATTGGCACCTTATGATCACTTGGTATTACTGGGGGATTTCAACGTTAATCTACTGGATACAAACAACACAAAAACTAAAGATATGATGGAATTCCTAAATTATACTAACCTAAATCAGGTAGTACAGTCACCAACTCATTTTGTAGGAGATAGTAGTACTCTCATAGACGTGATCTGTACCGATGTTGGGGTATGTAGTGTGGTAGTCAGTCATATCAGTGAACTTGGTCATCATTCGTTTATTGTATGTGATACAGTCATCAAGAAGGTAAATAACAAACCAAGGCTGGTTGTATATCGGCCTCTAAGGGATATATTGATGGATTACTTTGTGGTAGATCTGAAATTAATGTCATGGTTTGAAATAAGCTCACTGCCAGATGTTAATAGCATGATTCAACATTTTAATGTCTGTATCACCCAATTGTTTGACTTGCATGCCCCTATAAAGAGTAAGATTTTTAGAGACCGTCCCACACCATGGATAACAGACAATATCAAATTAATGATTAAGCTGCGAGATGAGGCAAAAAATAATTATCATAAGGACAAGCTAGATACTACAAAAAAATAAGTAAGTAAGTAAGTAAGTAAGTATATTTATTTGTTTAAACATGGTATACATACATTGCATGCAAGATATTACAGTAGAAAAACACACACACACACACACACACACACACACACACACACACACATTTGGATTTAAAAAAACAAGCTATTATAGCACTAGCACAGGAGAAGAAGGTATATTTTGATGGGCACATTAATAGTCAGATAAAAAATCCAAAAAAGCTTTGGAAAAATCTTAAATCAGATGTATTTGCTGAACATAGTGAGGGTATGCTTCCCGGACAATTTAATGACCCAGATGAAATTAACAAGGCATTTCTGAATGTACCAGGACAGTCCGTACTACCCACATTGCAGCTTTCATACTTTGATGCAAATAGATTTGGTGAATCTAAATTTGAGCTACGAAATGTCAATGAGGAAGAAGTTTCGAAAATTATTAAAAGTTTAGGGTCTAATGCTAAAGGGATTGATGGAGTGAGTCTAGATATGATAATACTAACGTTACCTACTACCCTTGAGGCTATCACCACAATAGTAAATAAGTCAATAGATACCTTCACTTTCCCTGACTTATGGAAGTGCGCTGTTGTGCGTCCTTTACCCAAAACCAGCAACCCTAGTACGTTTAAAGAACTACGTCCTGTTAGCATTTTACCTTGCTTATCGAAAGTATTAGAGAGGGTAGTATACAATCAAATGTTGGAATATTTAGAAGCAAATAATATGCTCCCTGACCTTCAATCTGGTTTTAGGAAAGGACGTGGGACGGCCACAGCCCTTTCTGACGTAGTGGGGAATATCTTAGAGGCACGGGACAGAGGGGAGGGAACAATCCTTGCTCTTCTTGATTTTTCGCGGGCCTTCGATGCAATAAACACCACACTGTTACTTTCCAAGCTGGCATATTACGGTTTTACAACAGAAACAATACAGTGGTTCGCTAGCTACTTGCAAAATAGGTCACAGCTCGTTGAAATCCAGACTGAGGATGGATCAAGGGTGTCATCCCCCCCTCATCAGGTGACACGTGGTGTGCCCCAGGGATCGATTTTAGGGCCCCTTCTGTATATCCTTTACAGTGCAGACATTATTAAGTCATTCCAGCATTGCAGGTATCACATGTACGCAGATGATATCCAACTGTATATAACTTTTAAACCAGCTGATACATTGGAGGCAGTAGAAAAAATCAATGACGATCTAGAAAGAGTGGTGGGTTGGTCGGATAATAACTCACTGGTATTAAACCCGCTGAAATCGAAATTTATGGTTTTGGGAAGTAGGAAAATAATCAGCGCAATACTGTCAGCCAAGCCAGAAGTTGTTATCAGGGGGGAAAAAATAGATAGGGTAGATACAGCATGCAACCTTGGTTTAACCATGGATGGGGAATTGCGATTTGAGAAGCACATCAGTAACTCCATGAGGAATTGTTTTTATAGGTTGAAACTCCTATATTCAATTAGAGACTACCTGAGTGTTGATCTACGTAAGCAATTAGTGGATAGCCTAATTTTATCAAGACTTAACTACTGTGATACAGTGTATGGCCCTTGCCTGTTAGCTAGAACAGAGAAGTTGATACAACGCATACAAAATGCATGTACACGGTTCTGTGTAAAGATACCTCATAGAAGTCATGTAACTCCTTATATAAATGAAAATAATATTTTGAAAATGGCTGCTAGGAGAAAGTTACATATGGCTAGTTTACTGTTCGGAGTAGTCACTACACAAAAACCACACTATCTATTTGAGAAGTTGAGTTGGAGACAGAGCGAATACGAACCACGTTTCTCTACCAAGCCTCTTTGTATATCATTACATAGGACCGTAGCATTCCGAGGGAGCTTCAGATACGCCGCCACGCACTGTTGGAATAACCTTCCTCCACCAGTAAGAGTCCTGAGAACAAAAAAGCATTTTTTGAGTATTTTAAGGAAATATTTCATGCAGATACAGCAGTCCACATGATTTTAAAACTAGATCTGGTAACAATAGATGCTCTTTATGTACTTACCTCAAGGATCACGGCCTACGGGCAATGGATATGGCTATCCAACAGTGTGAGGGGCTTCTGTCTGATTCCTTCCTGGTTAGGTCCGGCCTGTGTCAGTATCACAGGAGGAATTGGAGTCCTCAATTATCTGGGTAGTGTTTACTGTGTGTCTTTCTGAAGCTGTATTATCTAGGTGGGACAAAAGGTAAGATATACATTAGTGTCAGAAGGATTAAAAAAATTTTTTAATGTAGGGCTGGGTTTCTTTCTCAATTTTGTAATTGTTTATTTTTGTCAATACTTAATGCAATTGCTAATATCTCTGATAATACTTACCGTTAAGATCAGGAGGCTTGGAGGGCAGTTTGGTTTGGCACTCCTTTGGTATGTCGATGGATCTTGCTTCTTGGTCAATCGAAGGATCTATGATTCATTCGGCCCACTAAAATAATATTACAGGATCCATAAAAACACTATCAAGCTGTACTAATGGGCTAATTTACCGGTTTGACCGAAAAAGCATGGTTGTCGTGTGCCAACGCCATGCTTCAATGATTGCCGTAGTATGCAAATGGCGGCCATCGCAATTCCCATGGTGCAAAAAAATTATGTTGTACCAATGAGGATTAAATTACATAATTATTGAGTATTGTTACTGTATCGAAATTATAGTTACAAAAATAGTATTTATAGGAAAACACACCACACTTTATCTAAACAACAGCTAGAGATAATGCTTAGATTTTTTATATTTATTTTTATTGTGATATGTTTTATGTATTTATTAAAAGTTACACATAATACAGATATTTAAACATATATATATATTTATCTAGAAGTACAAACCATGTTCAGCTAGAATCGTACTTAGTTCTGTAGAAAATAATACTTTCCAGATATAATATGTCACGCAGGAGGACGTCATTACGTCATTCGAGAGGTGGTTGCTGAAAATCAGCGCTGTTGACGATAGGTTCGTCCGAAGTCACAGCATTTTGCTGAGCAACGACCTGTTCTTGTACAGATGCGACGCACGGCTAAATTGTTCTTAATATTGTTGTTTTTTTTGTTACAAAGTAGTCATTTTTTCACTCTGCTATCGGCATTTTGTTTTTGTTTTCATCGTTTGTTTGTTGTCATTTGCGAGTGTCGTAACACAGAGCAAATTATGTAACCTTGCAGAGCAAAATGTATTGTCTTTGGTCCCTGGCCATGGACAAAATTTTAAACCTTTTAATTTTTTGGTACGAGGCTTTTGGCTACATTCTATGCTTGTATTATTATTAATGTAATTTTTTTGTAATGTGCGTTTTGTTTGTGCAGAATAAACTATTTTTCTTTTTTCTTTCTTTTTCTATATAAGCAAAGAAATTCAGTCGGAAAGGCTTCGAATAAATCGAGATTATCGGTAGTGTTTTTACGAAGTGAAAATTACGAAAATTGTATTTTTTTTTTTGTTTTTTTCATTAGTTGCAAAGCAACCGAGGTGTGGAAAGCCACGCCTGCTCGCGGGCTGATTGACAAGAAAGTAATCGGAGATATGTGCAGAAAAAAAATATAAATTTAAGATGAAAAATCGTGATTTTATAATAAGAAAATCTTTGTCTGCAAACCGGTGATCCGGTCGCAAAACCGAATCCCGACTCAACGTGTTTAAGGCGTGGACAGTATGTAATAAATTATCTATAAGCAAAGAAATTCAGCCGGAGAGGCTTCGAGTAAATCGAGATTATAAGTAGTGTTTTTACGAAGTGAAAATTACGAAAATTGTATATTTTGTTTTGTTTTTTTCAGAGCTTGCAAAGTAAAGGAGGTTTAAAAAGCCACGCCTGCTCGTGGGCTGATTGACAAGAAAGTAAAAAAAACAGAGGTAAATGCAGAACAAAATTATGAATTTAAGACGAAAAATCGTGATTTTATAATAAGAAAATGTTTGTCTGCAAACCGGCGATCCGGTCGCAAAACCGTATCCAGACTCAACGGGCTGAAGGCGTAGCCAGTATGTAATAAATTATCTATAAGCAAAGAAATTCAGCCGGAGAGGCTTCGAGTAAATCGAGATTATAAGTAGTGTTTATACGAAGTGAAAATTACGTTTTTTTTTTTTTTTGTTTTTTTCATAGCAAGCACAGCGAGTGAGGTGAAAAAAGCCGCGCCTGCTCGCGGGCTGAATGACAAGAAAGTAATCGGAGATATGTGCAGAACAAATCTATGAATTTAAGACGAAAAATCGTGATTTTATAATAAGAAAATGTTTGTCTGCAAACCGGTGATCCGGTCGCAAAACCGAATCCCGACTCAACGTGTTTAAGGCATGGACAGTAAGTAATAAATAATATATAAGCAAAGAAATTCAGTCGGAAAGGCTTCGAATAAATCGAGATTATCGGTAGTGTTTTTACGAAGTGAAAATTACGAAAATTGTATATTTTGTTTTGTTTTTTTCAGAGCTTGCAAAGTAAAGGAGGTTTAAAAAGCCACGCCTGCTCGTGGGCTGATTGACAAGAAAGTAAAAAAACAGAGGTAAATGCAGAACAAAATTATGAATTTAAGAAGAAAAATCGTGATTTTATAATAAGAAAATGTTTGTCTGAAAACAGGCGATCCGGTCGCAAAACCGTATCCCGACTCAACGGGCTGAAGGCGTGGCCAGTATGTAATAAATTATCTATAAGCAAAGAAATTCAGCCGGAGAGGCTTCGAGTAAATCGAGATTATAAGTAGTGTTTATACGAAGTGAAAATTACGTTTTTTTCATAGCAAGCACAGCGAGTGAGGTGAAAAAAGCCGCGCCTGCTCGCGGGCTGAATGACAAGAAAGTAATCGGAGAAATGTGCAGAAAAAAAATATAAATTTAAGATGAAAAATCGTGATTTTATAATAAGAAAATCTTTGTCTGCAAACCGGTGATCCGGTCGCAAAACCGAATCCCGACTCAACGTGTTTAAGGCATGGACAGTAAGTAATAAATAATATATAAGCAAAGAAATTCAGTCGGAAAGGCTTCAAATAAATCGAGATTATCGGTAGTGTTTTTACGAAGTGAAAATTACGAAAATTGTATATTTTGTTTTGTTTTTTTCAGAGCTTGCAAAGTAAAGGAGGTTTAAAAAGCCACGCCTGCTCGTGGGCTGATTGACAAGAAAGTAAAAAAACAGAGGTAAATGCAGAACAAAATTATGAATTTAAGAAGAAAAATCGTGATTTTATAATAAGAAAATGTTTGTCTGAAAACAGGCGATCCGGTCGCAAAACCGTATCCTGACTCAACGGGCTGAAGGCGTGGCCAGTATGTAATAAATAATCTATAAGCCAAGAAATTCAGCCGGAGAGGCTTCGAGTAAATCGAGATTATAAGTAGTGTTTATACGAAGTGAAAATTACGTTTTTTTCATAGCAAGCACAGCGAGTGAGGTGAAAAAAGCCGCGCCTGCTCGCGGGCTGAATGACAAGAAAGTAATCGGAGATATGTGCAGAACAAATCTATGAATTGAAGACGAAAAATCGTGATTTTATAATAAGAAAATGTTTGTCTGAAAACAGGCGATCCGGTCGCAAAACCGTATCCCGACTCGAAGGGCTGAAGGTGCGGCCAGTAAGTAATAAAATTTTCTATAAGCAAAGAAATTAAGCAGGAGGGGCTTCGAGTAAATCGAGATTATAAGTAGTTTTTACGAAGTGAAAATTATGAAAATTGTATAATTTTTTTTTTTTTTTCAAAGCTTGCAAAGCGAGCGAGGTGTAAAAAGCCGTGCCTGCTCGCGGGCTGATCGACAAGAAAGTAAAAATCAGAGGTAAATGCAGAACAAAGTTATGAATTTAAGACAAAAAATCGTGATTTTATAATAAGAAAATGTTTGTCTGCAAACCGGCGATACGGTTACAAAACCGTATCCCGAATCAAGGGACTAGGCGTGGCCAGTATGTAATAAATTATCTATAAGCAAAGATATTCAGACGGAGAGGCTTCGAGTAAATCGATATTATAGGTAGTGTTTTTACGAAGTGGAAATTACGAAAATTGTATTTTTTTTTTTTTTTTTTTTTCATAGCAAGCACAGCGACTGAGGTGAAAAAAGCCACGCCTGCTCGCGGGCTGATTGACAAGAAAGTAATCGGAGATATGTGCAGAAAAAAAATATAAATTTAAGACGAAAAATCGTGATTTTATAATAAGAAAATGTTTGTCTGCAAACCGGTGATCCGGTCGCAAAACCGAATCCCGACTCAACGTGTTAAAGGCGTGGACAGTAAGTAATAAATAATATATAAGCAAAGAAATTCAGTCGGAAAGGCTTAAAATAAATCGAGATTATCGGTAGTGTTTTTAAGAAGTGAAAATTAAGAAATTTGTATTTATTTTTTTGTTTTTTTCATTAGTTGCAAAGCGACCGAGGTGAAGAAAGCCACGCCTGCTCGCGGGCTGATTGACAAGAAAGTAATCGGAGATATGTGCAGAAAAAAATATAAATTTAAGATGAAAAACCGTGATTTTAAAATAAAAAAATCTTTGTCTGCAAACCGGCGATCCGGTCGCAAACAAAAACCGACTCGAAGGGCTGAAGGCGCGGCCAGTATGTAATAAATTATCTATAAGCAAAGAAATTCAGCCGGAGAGGCTTCGAGTAAATCGAGATTATAAGTAGTGTTTATACGAAGTGAAAATTATGTTTTTTTTTTTTTTTTTTTGTTTTTTTCATAGCAAGCACAGCGAGTGAGGTGAAAAAAGCCGCGCCTGCTCGCGGGCTGATTGACAAGAAAGTAATCGGAGATATGTGCAGAAAAAAAAATATAAATTTAAGACGAAAAATCGTGATTTTATAATAAGAAAATCTTTGTCTGCAAACCGGTGATCCGGTCGCAAAACCGAATCCCGACTCAACGTGTTTAAGGCGTGGACAGTAAGTAATAAATAATATATAAGCAAAGAAATTCAGTCGGAAAGGCTTCGAATAAATCGAGATTATCGGTAGTGTTTTTACGAAGTGAAAATTACGAAAATTGTATATTTTGTTTTGTTTTTTTCAGAGCTTGCAAAGTAAAGGAGGTTTAAAAAGCCACGCCTGCTCGTGGGCTGATTGACAAGAAAGTAAAAAAACAGAGGTAAATGCAGAACAAAATTATGAATTTAAGACGAAAAATCGTGATTTTATAATAAGAAAATGTTTGTCTGAAAACAGGCGATCCTGTCGCAAAACCGTATCCCGACTCAACGGGCTAAAGGCGTGGCCAGTATGTAATAAATTATCTATAAGCAAAGAAATTCAGCCGGAGAGGCTTCGAGTAAATCGAGATTATAAGTAGTGTTTATACGAAGTGAAAATTACGTTTTTTTCATAGCAAGCACAGCGAGTGAGGTGAAAAAAGCCGCGCCTGCTCGCGGGCTGAATGACAAGAAAGTAATCGGAGAAATGTGCAGAAAAAAAATATAAATTTAAGATGAAAAATCGTGATTTTATAATAAGAAAATCTTTGTCTGCAAACCGGCGATCCGGTCGCAAACCGTATCCCGACTCGAAGGGCTGAAGGCGCGGCCAGTATGTAATAAATTATCTATAAGCAAAGAAACTCAGCCGGAGAGGCTTCGAGTAAATCGAGATTATAAGTAGTGTTTTTACGAAATGAAAATTACGAAAATTGTATATTTTGTTTTGTTTTTTTCAGAGCTTGCAAAGTAAAGGAGGTTTAAAAAGCCACGCCTGCTCGTGGGCTGATTGACAAGAAAGAAAAAAAACAGAGGTAAATGCAGAACAAAATTATGAATTTAAGACGAAAAATCGTGATTTTATAATAAGAAAATGTTTGTCTGCAAACCGGCGATCCGGTCGCAAAACCGTATCTCGACTCAACGGGCTGAAGGAGTGGCCAGTATGTAATAAATTATCTATAAGCAAAGAAATTCAGCCGGAGAGGCTTCGAGTAAATCGAGATTATAAGTAGTGTTTATACGAAGTGAAAATTACGTTTTTTTTTTTTTTTGTTTTTTTCATAGCAAGCACAGCGAGTGAGGTGAAAAAAGCCGCGCCTGCTCGCGGGCTGAATGACAAGAAAGTAATCGGAGATATGTGCAGAACAAATCTATGAATTTAAGACGAAAAATCGTGATTTTATAATAGAAAGAAAGAAAGAAAGAAAATGAATTTATTTAGCACAAACTACAAGGCACACAACACAACATATAATAAAACAAACAGATAAAAAGTGTAAAGTGTATAGTGAGAAATTAGTAGGAAAGTGTGCCTCGCGGCTGCACTAAATAGGTCCAGTTCAGCAAAAATGTCAGACAACTAGTGCCTGACGCTGGTTTTCAACTGAACCTGAAGTGTGGTGAGGTGACGGATGTAAATCAGTTTTGTACTGCAATGTGTGTATATATGTATACTTATGTAAATAAAATAAATGATTGTAAGAGAATAATAATAACGGATATTTAATTAATTAGTATAGTATTAAATAAAACTGCATAACAAAACATAAACAAACTGACAAATAAAATAAAATGAGACAGACGCATGGTATAATATCTATAGATCTATTTACTTTTACAACAAAACCTGTTTTGAACGATGCCAGACTTCCACGCTCCAACACATTGTGTAATTAATAAATCCGTGCACTTATCGCACAATGCGCTGCAAGCAGCCGAACGCGTCGGGCTACTTACGGACAGTTTTACCACCTAATTTATTTCAAACTTGTCTTTTAGTTATGTTAACATGTCGTCGTATGGGTTGCATTTAGATTGACATATTACGATAGAATATACGTACATAAATAAGTGAGCCAAACATTGTTAGCGAATGTGGAAGTGGAAGTGGAAGTAAAATCAAGCGTAGACAGACGAAGAAGATTAGGATGAAAAAGGTAAGCGCTAGACAATAATAATAGTAGGTACTTGCAGAAAAAAGTCGACATACTTAAATTTTTATAATGTGACAGATACCCACCCATTTTAAGTATTACGTTTCCCTTCTACAGCCTTATGCCTCTCTATGGGGATGACAATTTCAAACCACACCAACGTTTCGCCCACTGCACTGCCAGGTTTTGGTGAAGGATGGGTGAATTGGCGCCAACCCGACACCACACGTCACAGTCGCGTGCAAATAGGCCAGGCACATTGGGTAAGCATGAAAACCAACGTGATTCAGCAATGCATAAGTCGTTGATAAACGTTGAACTTATTTTAATATGTTGTCTTGTATTGTACAGGTCTCATATCTGCGATCGGACGCGACGTAGCGATGCCGGGGTATAGCATCATCAACCTCTGGGCCTGGAACACGACACGAGCGAGCGAGCCGAGCCGGGCGTAAGCATGAGCAAAAGCAATTGCCACCAAAGTGTACTGTTCAATAACAGCCTTGTAAGACCGATAAACCGACAGCAACACTAAGTCATACTTAAGCAAGTAGGTACAAATATTATATAATTGAGACATTTAGTGTGACCATATCCAGCTTCCGTTGCGCTTCTATGAGGTACTGCCGTAAGCGTCGTCTAAATGCGTGTATCGTGTTAATAACTCTAATCGGTGGTGGCAGGTTATTCCACACTTTGGAAGCAGCATAACGAAAGCTGCCTCTAAAAGCGGCTGTACCCTGAGACTGAGTCGAGAGTTGTTGTGAGCATTGCCTTCTACCGCATTCCCGTCTACTTGTAACCCAACTTAGCTTGTTGTATAGGTAGTCTGGTTTCTGATATTTAACCACACCGAACAGAAGGCAAGCCAAGTGTAGTTTGCGTCTGGACTTCATTTTCAGCATAAAGTGCTTGTTTAGAAAAGGTGTTACATGGCTTCTGCGAGGAATATCGTAACAAAACCTAGCACAAGCGTTTTGTACCCTTTGGATGAAGCGGTCTGTACGAGCTAATAGGCGTGGGCCGTAAACCGTGTCAGCGTAGTTCATCCTAGACAGAACCAGGGATTCCACTAGCTGTTCCCGTAGTTTTTCGGATAAGTAAGGCCTCATATTGTATAAAACCTTTAGGCGATAAAAACAGTTTCTAACCGAGTCTGCCACGTGTTTCTCAAAACGAAGGTCTTTGTCCATAATAACACCTAGATTCCGCGCTTCATACACTCGCTCGATTTGGTCGCCCATTAGTATCAAGTCAAATGTCACAGGTAGGCGAGCCAACTGTTGTCTTGTGCCAAATACCATATATTTCGTCTTTGTTGGATTTAACGACAGGCAGTTCTCTTCTGACCAGGCGGCGATTCTTTGAAGATCATCGTTAAGATCTTTAATTGCACTATCGTACTCGTCTGGTCTAAAGGATATATAAAGTTGGATATCGTCGGCATATATGTGGTACTTGCATCTCTGAAGACATTTTATAATATCCGTACAGTACAAAATAAAGAGAATCGGGCCCAATATAGAGCCCTGCGGGACTCCTCTCTCTACAGAAATAGGTGTCGATCTAAGGGTAGTGCCGTCACCCAAACGCAAGTCAACAAGTTGTTCCCTATTACTTAGATAGCTGCGGAACCATTGCGTAGCGCTGGGGTCGAAACCATAATAATTTAACTTCGATAGTAGTAGCGGGATATTTATTGCGTCAAATGCCCGGGAAAAATCGAGTAAGATCAATAATGAGCACATTCCCCTATCTTGGGCAGATAATATATTATCAGTAACATCCAGTAAAGCAGTAGATGTACTGCGCTGTTTTCTGAAACCAGATTGTAAGTCAGGTAGAACGTTATTTTTTTCCAGAAAATGCGTTAATTGGCGGCTAACGACTTTTTCTAATACTTTGGATAGACATGGTAATATACTTATAGGGCGTAGGTCTTTTAAAGTAGATGGGTTTGAATTTTTTGGCAACGGCCTAACGGAGGCAATTTTCCATATGTCGGGGAACGTAGACGTCACTATGGAGCGGTTTATTATGCCCGTTACAACATTTAACGTGTGAGGCAGAGTCATGTTAATCATATCCAGGGTAATGTTGTCGTACCCCTCTGCGTTACTTTTAAGGCTGGAGATAACGCGAGAGATATCGTTTTCATCCACTGGAGTGATTATGAATATTTCTTCACCATGTCTGTGATTTTCATAGTAATTTATAAGTGATGTACTAGCCAAGGGGTTACCGGAGACAATTAAAAAGTTGTTATTAATAAGGTCAGGATCTGTAAAGTGCGGCGGTAGGTCTTGTCTGGGCTTATAGGGCGATAAGGTGGATTTTAGATTTTTCCATAATAATTTTGGGTTTTGTATTTTGTTATTTACGTTGTGCTTAAAATACGCACCTTTTTCATTGTACAATGAACTAATCACTAAGTGTTTTAGCTCTTTGTAATATATTTTTTTTGAATTGGCTTTCGTTTTCCTATAACTAGTAAGTGCGTCGTCACGTAAACGCATCATAACTTTGATTGTGTCTGTAATCCACGGATACGACTTATCCTTTACAGTACACATCTTGATCGGTGCGTGAACATCAAACAGGGTTATTATATGGGTGTTAAAGACATGCACCATATCATTAACGTTGTCAAGCGACGAAATAATTTGAAGGTTTAAAAACGATAAGTCTAAATTAAAGCTTTCCGCGCACACATTTTTAAGAGGCCGAAATTTTACTAAGTATGGTTTGAACTTGTCACGCTTAATGTGAAATTCACTAACTACAATAGAATGGCCGTTGATTGAACCGAAAGGTTCTACCGCTGTATATCTTGCTCTCAGGTCTGTACATAGGAGATCGATGAGAGTTTCACTGGATGCTGTAAAGTGGGTAGGAGTTGTGACCAATTGTGAAAGACTGAGGGAATTCATAAACTCATTAATATTTTTAGTTTTTATCCCGCTCGTGTCTAGCAAATTAACATTAAAATCGCCAAGTAATATGTAGTGGTCGCAATTTCCCAGTGAACTAATGGAATCCGTTAATGCATCCAGGAAAAGGACCAGGTCATGCCATGGTGGTCGGTAGGCTGTACCTATAGCAATTTTTTTTCCGTTCAATGAGATCGTTAACCACAATTGTTCGACAGAATCGAACCTGGGATCGATCGCACCAGTCCATGTACGCGCGCTCAAACCCCGCCGCAGGTAGAAGCCGACGCCCCCACCGCGACCCGAGCGCACACTCGCCGGCCGCGGCAAGTGGCGCAGACGGTAGCCCGGCACCACCGGAGCGCGCCCCTCCTCGCCCGGTCGCAACCAGGTTTCGTTAATGGCCATTACGTCAAAACAATGCCTGTCGAGTGCACCAATTAAGTTATCATGACCTGTACCCAATGAACCAGCATTAAGAAAACCAACTTTAAGAAACTTTTCGCCTTTAGTCATCATTATAATTATAAAAAATAAATATTCCGTCATTTAGCAATATCAATACTATCATTATTATAATCAGTGCACATTCAGTTCTAAATAAGTAAATAATGAATATAATATAAAAGAACGGTTTTATGCTGCGGTATATAAATAATAGGTTTGTAAAATCAAATAGTAGTTTTGTAATAGATAGGTGTAGATAAATAGGTGTGGTGTTATAAAACTGGTTTATGTATAGTTGACTGAGGTGCGCCGCGAGACACACACCTACAACTAGAAAAGATAGCAGATAGTAGCAAAACAAACTTAATATTTTTGAAATGCCGACACTTACTACAAATAAACATACTTTAAAGATCAGCGTGATAGTATAGGAAAGTAGACAAATAACAATAATTAGTTTAACAAAACAAAAAAAAACAAATGAAAAGATAATTTTAAAGTGCGGCATTGCCGCCGCTACCCAGTGCCGCCGGGGCCACGCCGAAAGTGCGCTGTAAGTCAGCCTCACAGCGGATGTGACAAGTGGCGTCTCCAGGTTTGTACCGGGCGAGAATACGGCCTCGTTTTGCCCATACAAATTGCCAACCGAGGCGACTGCCTGCTTCACGAGCGCTCCGAAACAACTCTCGATTCACCTTCGTAAGGCGCTCATTCACGTAAAAGCGCGTCTCAGGGCCCGGCAAATCCAGGTCCGCAGTAGTCATGCCACGTCGCACTCGTGCACCCTCCAGCAGCTCGTCTCGCAGGTCGCGGCGCGCGAGGCGCACTACGAGGAAGCGGGGGCGGGTCTCCACCGGCGCCGTCGCCTGCGTCGCGTTGATGCGCCTACCTCCGATACGCTCGGCGCTCACTATGTCGCGCGCTTTTAATTTGACGCCAATTTTAGACGCAACCAACATTGTCGTGTGAATTGGATTTTCACCACTGGTCTCGGGTATGTTACTGATCTGTATATCATTAGCGAGCAGCTCCTGATCTCGGTCATTAATATCACTCCGCAGTTGTGATATCAAATCATTTACCTCCGTCGATACTCGGGGCTCAGTGTGTTTATTTTCTAACACTGCTACTCTCTCCTCCAGATTACTCATCCTATCGTTGGTTGCGTTTAGTGAGGATCTTAGCTCGGACAGATCATCACGGAGCAGCTGGAATTCACTCCGCACGGTCTTCAAAAATTCCTCCTTAAAAATGCTTAGCTCTGCCCTGAGGATGTCCAGGTTGAGCTCCTGAGTGACGTCTAGGGCTGTGCTATTTATGGGGCTGGGGTCCATCAGGTTAACGAGGCTTTCGTCGTGTGCAGCTGGCACCGGTGTACGCGGCTTTACCGGCGTTTCAGACTGGTTGTCCCTCACAAGGTTCTTAGTACACTCTGGACAGTGCCAGGGGGTCGCTAAAGGGCCGGTATTCTGTAAACCCACGCACGCTCGATGGTACCAAGACCTACATTTATGGCAATTTGCGGCCTCTGTTGACGACAGAAACTTGCCACAGCCACCGCACTTAGCCATCGTGAACTTGTTGATGTTTTTATTTAATCGATCAGTAGTACACCGATAAGGCAACAGATGGCGCTATTTTGAGAAACACGTTTATGGCAGTTTTCACAGTGTGTATGGTACGGATAGACACCATAGGCCGATCGCACAGTATCGGTGTAAAGGTGCGCACACATTAAAGTTAGGTCACAGTTTATTTCCCGCTCACGAATAAAACACTGTTAATTTTTCTTTGGGTGTCAGGTACTTAAATAATTCTGGGGATCGATAAAATGTTTTTAGAGTTTACTATATTTAACACAGCACATAAACACTGACAAATATTGTTACTTGTAAATTGCACTTATACATGTATTTCAACAATAAACTTTTGCAAAACAAACTTGTCTTTTTATTTATTTCCCGAAACGTAAACAGAGAGCATATGACTGATTGACATCCGAGACGTCATCTCAAAAGCAAAGCTCGTAGCGTGACGATAATAAGAAAATGTTTGTCAGCAAACCGGTGATCCGGTCGCAAAACCGAATCCCGACTCAACGTGTTTAAGGCATGGACAGTAAGTAATAAATAATATATAAGCAAAGAAATTCCACATGACTTCTACGAGGTATCTTTACACAGAACCGTGTACAAGCATTTTGTATGCGTTGTATCAACTACTGTATAATAAGATAATGTTTGTCTGCAAACAGGCGATCCGGTCGCAAACTGTATCCCGACTCGAAGGGCTGAAGGCGCAGCCAGTATGTAATTAATTATCTATAAGCAAATAAATTCAGCCGGAGAGGCTTCGAGTAAATCGAGATTATAAGTAGTGTTTATACGAAGTGAAAATTACGAAAATTGTATTTTTTTTTTGTTGTTTTTTTCATAGCAAGCACAGCGAGTGAGGTGAAAAAAGCCGCGCCTGCTCGCGGGCTGATTGACAAGAAAGTAATCGGAGATATGTGCAGAAAAAAAATATAAATTTAAGATGAAAAATCGTGATTTTATAATAAGAAAATCTTTGTCTGCAAACCGGCGTTCCGGTCGCAAACCGTATCCCGACTCGAAGGGCTCTAGGCGCGGCCAGTATGTAATAAATTATCTATAAGCAGAAAAATTCAGCCGGAGAGGCTTCGAGTAAATCGAGATTATAAGTAGTGTTTTTACGAAGTGAAAATTACGAAAATTGTATATTTTGTTTTGTTTTTTTCAGAGCTTGCAAAGTAAAGGAGGTTTAAAAAGCCACGCCTGCTCGTGGGCTGATTGACAAGAAAGTAAAAAAACAGAGGTAAATGCAGAACAAAATTATGAATTTAAGACGAAAAATCGTGATTTTATAATAAGAAAATGTTTGTCTGCAAACCGGCGATCCGGTCGCAAAACCGTTTCCCGACTCAACGGGCTGAAGGCGTGGCCAGTATGTAATAAATTATCTATAAGCAAAGAAATTCAGCCGGAGAGGCTTCGAGTAAATCGAGATTATAAGTAGTGTTTATACGAAGTGAAAATTACGTTTTTTTTTTTGTTTTCTTGTTTTCTCATAGCAAGCACAGCGAGTGAGGTGAAAAAAGCCGCACCTGCTCGCGGGCTGATTGACAAGAAAGTAATCGGAGATATGTGCAGAAAAAAAATATAAATTTAAGACGAAAAATTGTGATTTTATAATAAGAAAATGTTTGTCTGCAAACCGGTGATCCGGTCACAAAAGCGAATCCCGACTCAACGTGTTTAAGGCGTGGACAGTAAGTAATAAATAATATATAAGCAAAGAAATTCAGTCGGAAAGGCTTCGAATAAATCGAAATTATCGGTAGTGTTTTTACGAAGTGAAAATTACGAAAATTGTATTTATTTTTTTGTTTTTTTCATTAGCTGCAAAGCGACCGAGGTGTGGAAAGCCACGCCTGCTCGCGGGCTGATTGACAAGAAAGTAATCGGAGATATGTGCAGAAAAAAATATAAATTTAAGATGAAAAATCGTGATTTTATAATAAGAAAAAGTTTGTCTGCAAACCGGTAAACCGGTCGCAAAACCGTATCCTGACTCAACAGGCTGAAGGGCTGGCCAGAAAGTAATAAATAATCAATAAGCAAAGAAATTCAGACGGAGAAGCTTTGAGTAAATTGATATTATAGGTAGTGTTTTTACGAAGTGAAAATTATGTTTTTTTTTTTTTTTCAGAGCTTGCCACGCGTACTTGATGTTTTAAGCCACGCCTGCTCGTGGGCTGATTAACAAGAAAGTAAAAAATCAGAGGTAAATGCAGAATAAAATTATGAATTTAAGACGAATAATCGTGAATTTATAATAAAAAAATGTTTGTCTGCAAACCGGCGATCCGGTCGCAAAACCGTATCCCGACTCAACTGGCTGAAGGCGTGGCCAGTATGTAATAAATTATCTATAAGCAAAGAAATTCAGCCGGAGAGGCTTCGAGTAAATCGAGATTATAAGTAGTGGTTTTACGAAGTGAAAATTACGAAAATTGTATATTTTGTTTTTTTTTTTCAGAGCTTGCAAAGTAAACGAAGTTTTAAAAGCCACGCCTATTCGCGGGCTGATTGACAAGAAAGTAAAAAATCAGAGGTAAATGCAGAACAAAATTATGAATTTAAGACGAATAATCGTGATTTAATAATAAGAAAATCTTTGTCTGCAAACCGGCGATCCGGTCGCAAACTGTATCCCGACTCGAAGGGCTGAAGGCGCAGCCAGTATGTAATAAATTATCTATAAGCAAATAAATTCAGCCGGAGAGGCTTCGAGTAAATCGAGATTATAAGTAGTGTTTATACGAAGTGAAAATTACGAAAATTGTATTTTTTTTTTGTTGTTTTTTTCATAGCAAGCACAGCGAGTGAGGTGAAAAAAGCCGCGCCTGCTCGCGGGCTGATTGACAAGAAAGTAATCGGAGATACGTGCAGAAAAAAAATATAAATTTAAGATGAAAAATCGTGATTTTATAATAAGAAAATCTTTGTCTGCAAACCGGCGTTCCGGTCGCAAACCGTATCCCGACTCGAAGGGCTCTAGGCGCGGCCAGTATGTAATAAATTATCTATAAGCAGAAAAATTCAGCCGGAGAGGCTTCGAGTAAATCGAGATTATAAGTAGTGTTTTTACGAAGTGAAAATTACGAAAATTGTATATTTTGTTTTGTTTTTTTCAGAGCTTGCAAAGTAAAGGAGGTTTAAAAAGCCACGCCTGCTCGTGGGCTGATTGACAAGAAAGTAAAAAAACAGAGGTAAATGCAGAACAAAATTATGAATTTAAGACGAAAAATCGTGATTTTATAATAAGAAAATGTTTGTCTGCAAACCGGCGATCCGGTCGCAAAACCGTTTCCCGACTCAACGGGCTGAAGGCGTGGCCAGTATGTAATAAATTATCTATAAGCAAAGAAATTCAGCCGGAGAGGCTTCGAGTAAATCGAGATTATAAGTAGTGTTTATACGAAGTGAAAATTACGTTTTTTTTTTTGTTTTCTTGTTTTCTCATAGCAAGCACAGCGAGTGAGGTGAAAAAAGCCGCACCTGCTCGCGGGCTGATTGACAAGAAAGTAATCGGAGATATGTGCAGAAAAAAAATATAAATTTAAGACGAAAAATTGTGATTTTATAATAAGAAAATGTTTGTCTGCAAACCGGTGATCCGGTCACAAAAGCGAATCCCGACTCAACGTGTTTAAGGCGTGGACAGTAAGTAATAAATAATATATAAGCAAAGAAATTCAGTCGGAAAGGCTTCGAGTAAATCGAAATTATAAGTAGTGTTTTTACTCTCCGTCCGCTTACCGGCCCATTGTGCTGCTCGACGAGGTGGGCAAGCTCTTTGAAAGAGTCATTGCAGACCGCCTCGTCGGGCGGCTAGTGCGGGTGGGGCCGGATTTGGCGGAGAGCCAGTTTGGTTTCCGCAGGGGGCGCTCTACGGTGGACGCCATCATGCGCGTGCGAGCCCTCACGACGGGGGATGCTGTGGCCCGGGGTGGGGTCGTCTTGGCGGTGTCTCTAGACATCGCCAATGCCTTCAATACCCTGCCCTGGAGTTGCATCAGGGAGGCACTCCGGTATCACCGGATGCCGACCTACCTCTGTCGCATAGTCGAGGCCTATCTGACGGACAGGGCCGTCATCTACCCCGGTCACCAGGGAGAATGGAACCGGCGAGAGATGTCGTGCGGTGTCCCACAGGGATCAGTCTTGGGGCCGTATCTGTGGGACATCGGGTACGACTGGGTGCTGCGCGCCGACCTCCCTAGCGGCGTCAGCGTCGTTTGTTACGCTGACGACACGCTAGTCCTGGCACAGGGGAGGTCGCACCAGGCGGCGGCCGAATTAATGACACGCGGGGTTGCGACAGTCATTGAGAGGATCCGGCAATTGGGACTCGAGGTGGCCCTGCACAAGTCCGAGGCCATGTCTTTTCATGGTCCTCGGAACGCGCCACTCTCGGGTTCCCAAATAATGGCGGGAGGGGTTCACATCGGCGTCGAGTCGACGATGAAGTACCTGGGACTCGTCCTCGACAGCCGGTGGAACTTCGTCGAGCATTTCCGACGTTTGGCTCCCAGACTGGACCGGGCTGGGGCTGCCTTGAAGCGGCTCCTGCCCAATCTAGGGGGTCCAAACGCCTCCTGCCGGAGGCTCTACGCGGGGGTCGTGCGGTCCATGGCCCTTTACGGGGCACCGGTGTGGGCGCGTTCATTGAGGCTCCGACCAGCACGCCGTTTGAACGCGTCCCAAAGGGTCATGGCCATCCGGCTGGTCCGGGGATACCGCACGGTCTCCTGCGAGGCGGCGAGCCTCCTTGCCGGATTGCCGCCATGGGATTTGGAGGCAAAAGTCCTCGCGCACATTTGGGAGTCGCGCGAGGAGGCGAAACGCCGGGGCGTTACTCCGCTGCCGCGAGAAATCGCGGCACAGCGGACAGAGCTCCGGCGGGATCTCATGGCGGCATGGAGAGTGCGACTGTCGCAACCCAGCGCTGGGCACGCCACAATTGCGGCGGTAAGTCCCCTCTTTGAGGAGTGGCTTGAGAGGCGCCACGGCGTCCTCACCTTCCGCCTGACGCAGGTCCTCACCGGACATGGCTGTTTCGGGAGGTTCCTGTTTCGGATAAGGCGGGAGGAAACGCCCGGGTGTTGGCATTGTGTGGATCGACCGGAGGACACGGTGGAGCATACGGTGGAGGTCTGCCCGGCTTGGGCGGAGCACCGCCGTGTCCTCGTGGCGGCGATCGGCGGCGGCGATCTCTCGCGTCCGGCCCTGGTTCGGGCCATAGTACGGAGCGAGAGAGAATGGGAAGCAGTCACCTCCTTCTGCGAAGCAGTAATGCTCGCGAAGGAGGAGGCGGAGCGCGTGAGGGAGAGGCAATCATTGCGCCCTCACGCCCCTAGTCGCCGCAGGAGGAGACACCCTGGGCGTCGGGAGTCCATAGCCGACTCCCGGCCACCGTAGGCGCGGGCCTGCGGACGGCGAGCAATGGGCAGCTCGCCGTCCGGTAAGGACCAGGCCCGGGTCGACGGCGCGTTGTGTTCCACGCGCGCCTCAAAGAGTTGTCAGCATAATTGACGGGGTCCGATAGGGCCGATGCCTGCCGGGGTCGCGGATTGTTCGAAAGAGTTACCGTGGCCCTGGCGCACAGGCAACTGAAGGAACACGGGTGGGTTTTAGTCAGTAAGAGTCTGACACGCCCTTCCGCTCCGCCCAGAGCGGGAGAGGTCATTTGATGATTTCCCATCCAAAAAAAAAAAAAAAAAAAAAAAAAAAGATACGTGCAGAAAAAAAATATAAATTTAAGATGAAAAATCGTGATTTTATAATAAGAAAATCTTTGTCTGCAAACCGGCGTTCCGGTCGCAAACCGTATCCCGACTCGAAGGGCTCTAGGCGCGGCCAGTATGTAATAAATTATCTATAAGCAGAAAAATTCAGCCGGAGAGGCTTCGAGTAAATCGAGATTATAAGTAGTGTTTTTACGAAGTGAAAATTACGAAAATTGTATATTTTGTTTTGTTTTTTTCAGAGCTTGCAAAGTAAAGGAGGTTTAAAAAGCCACGCCTGCTCGTGGGCTGATTGACAAGAAAGTAAAAAAACAGAGGTAAATGCAGAACAAAATTATGAATTTAAGACGAAAAATCGTGATTTTATAATAAGAAAATGTTTGTCTGCAAACCGGCGATCCGGTCGCAAAACCGTTTCCCGACTCAACGGGCTGAAGGCGTGGCCAGTATGTAATAAATTATCTATAAGCAAAGAAATTCAGCCGGAGAGGCTTCGAGTAAATCGAGATTATAAGTAGTGTTTATACGAAGTGAAAATTACGTTTTTTTTTTTGTTTTCTTGTTTTCTCATAGCAAGCACAGCGAGTGAGGTGAAAAAAGCCGCACCTGCTCGCGGGCTGATTGACAAGAAAGTAATCGGAGATATGTGCAGAAAAAAAATATAAATTTAAGACGAAAAATTGTGATTTTATAATAAGAAAATGTTTGTCTGCAAACCGGTGATCCGGTCACAAAAGCGAATCCCGACTCAACGTGTTTAAGGCGTGGACAGTAAGTAATAAATAATATATAAGCAAAGAAATTCAGTCGGAAAGGCTTCGAGTAAATCGAAATTATAAGTAGTGTTTTTACGAAGTGAAAATTACGAAACATGTATATTTTGTTTTGTTTTTTTCAGAGCTTGCAAAGTAAAGGAGGTTTAAAAAGCCACGCCTGCTCGTGGGCTGATTGACAAGAAAGTAAAAAAACAGAGGTAAAAGCAGAACAAAATTATGAATTTAAGACGAAAAATCGTGATTTTATAATAAGAAAATGTTTGTCTGCAAACCGGCGATCCGGTCGCAAAACCGTTTCCCGACTCAACGGGCTGAAGGCGTGGCCAGTATGTAATAAATTATCTATAAGCAAAGAAATTCAGCCGGAGAGGCTTCGAGTAAATCGAGATTATAAGTAGTGTTTATACGAAGTGAAAATTACGTTTTTTTTTTTGTTTTCTTGTTTTCTCATAGCAAGCACAGCAAGTGAGGTGAAAAAAGCCACACCTGCTCGCGGGCTGATTGACAAGAAAGTAATCGGAGATATGTGCAGAAAAAAAATATAAATTTAAGACGAAAAATTGTGATTTTATAATAAGAAAATGTTTGTCTGCAAACCGGTGATCCGGTCACAAAAGCGAATCCCGACTCAACGTGTTTAAGGCGTGGACAGTAAGTAATAAATAATATATAAGCAAAGAAATTCAGTCGGAAAGGCTTCGAATAAATCGAAATTATCGGTAGTGTTTTTACGAAGTGAAAATTACGAAAATTGTATTTATTTTTTTGTTTGTTTTTGTACAAGAAAGCAAAAATCAGAGGTAAATGCAGAACAAAGTTATGAATTTAAGACAAAAAATCGTGATTTTATAATAAGAAAATGTTTGTCTGCAAACCGGCGATACGGTTACAAAACCGTATCCCGAATCAAGGGACTAGGCGTGGCCAGTATGTAATAAATTATCCATAAGCAAAGATATTCAGACGGAGAGGCTTCGAGTAAATCGATATTATAGGTAGTGTTTTTACGAAGTGGAAATTACGAAAATTGTATTTTTTTTTTGTTGTTTTTTTCATAGCAAGCACAGCGAGTGAGGTGAAAAAAGCCGCGCCTGCTCGCGGGCTGATTGACAAGAAAGTAATCGGAGATATGTGCAGAAAAAAAATATAAATTTAAGACGAAAAATTGTGATTTTATAATAAGAAAATGTTTGTCTGCAAACCGGTGATCCGGTCGCAAAACCGAATCCCGACTCAACGTGTTAAAGGCGTGGACAGTAAGTAATAAATAATATATAAGCAAAGAAATTCAGTCGGAAAGGCTTAAAATAAATCGAGATTATCGGTAGTGTTTTTACGAAGTGAAAATTACGAAATTTGTATTTATTTTTTTGTTTTTTTCATTAGTTGCAAAGCGACCGAGGTGTAGAAAGCCACGCCTGCTCGCGGGCTGATTGACAAGAAAGTAATCGGAGATATGTGCAGAAAAAAATATAAATTTAAGATGAAAAACCGTGATTTTAAAATAAAAAAATCTTTGTCTGCAAACCGGCGGTCCGGTCGCAAACAAAAACCGACTCGAAGGGCTGAAGGCGCGGCCAGTATGTAATAAATTATCTATAAGCAAAGAAATTCAGCCGGAGAGGCTTCGAGTAAATCGAGATTATAAGTAGTGTTTATACGAAGTGAAAATTACGTTTTTTTTTTTTTTTTTTTTGTTTTTTTCATAGCAAGCACAGCGAGTGAGGTGAAAAAAGCCGCGCCTGCTCGCGGGCTGATTGACAAGAAAGTAATCGGAGATATGTGCAGAAAAAAAAATATAAATTTAAGACGAAAAATCGTGATTTTATAATAAGAAAATCTTTGTCTGCAAACCGGTGATCCGGTCGCAAAACCGAATCCCGACTCAACGTGTTTAAGGCGTGGACAGTAAGTAATAAATAATATATAAGCAAAGAAATTCAGTCGGAAAGGCTTCGAATAAATCGAGATTATCGGTAGTGTTTTTACGAAGTGAAAATTACGAAAATTGTATATTTTGTTTTGTTTTTTTCAGAGGTTGCAAAGTAAAGGAGGTTTAAAAAGCCACGCCTGCTCGTGGGCTGATTGACAAGAAAGTAAAAAAACAGAGGTAAATGCAGAACAAAATTATGAATTTAAGACGAAAAATCGTGATTTTATAATAAGAAAATGTTTGTCTGAAAACAGGCGATCCCGTCGCAAAACCGTATCCCGACTCAACGGGCTACAGGCGTGGCCAGTATGTAATAAATTATCTATAAGCAAAGAAATTCAGCCGGAGAGGCTTCGAGTAAATCGAGATTATAAGTAGTGTTTATACGAAGTGAAAATTACGTTTTTTTCATAGCAAGCACAGCGAGTGAGGTGAAAAAAGCCGCGCCTGCTCGCGGGCTGAATGACAAGAAAGTAATCGGAGAAATGTGCAGAAAAAAAATATAAATTTAAGATGAAAAATCGTGATTTTATAATAAGAAAATCTTTGTCTGCAAACCGGCGATCCGGTCGCAAACCGTATCCCGACTCGAAGGGCTGAAGGCGCGGCCAGTATGTAATAAATTATCTATAAGCAAAGAAATTCAGCCGGAGAGGCTTCGAGTAAATCGAGATTATAAGTAGTGTTTTTACGAAGTGAAAATTACGAAAATTGTATATTTTGTTTTGTTTTTTTCAGAGCTTGCAAAGTAAAGGAGGTTTAAAAAGCCACGCCTGCTCGTGGGCTGATTGACAAGAAAGAAAAAAAACAGAGGTAAATGCAGAACAAAATTATGAATTTAAGACGAAAAATCGTGATTTTATAATAAGAAAATGTTTGTCTGCAAACCGGCGATCCGGTCGCAAAACCGTATCTCGACTCAACGGGCTGAAGGAGTGGCCAGTATGTAATAAATTATCTATAAGCAAAGAAATTCAGCCGGAGAGGCTTCGAGTAAATCGAGATTATAAGTAGTGTTTATACGAAGTGAAAATTACGTTTTTTTTGTTTTTTTGTTTTTTTCATAGCAAGTACAGCGAGTGAGGTGAAAAAAGCCGCGCTTGCTCGCGGGCTGAATGACAAGAAAGTAATCGGAGATATGTGCAGAACAAATCTATGAATTTAAGACGAAAAATCGTGATTTTATAATAAGAAAATGTTTGTCTGCAAACCGGTGAACCGGTCGCAAAACCGAATCCCGACTCAACGTGTTTAAGACGTGGACAGTAAGTAATAAATAATATATAAGCAAAGAAATTCAGTCGGAAAGGCTTCAAATAAATCGAGATTATCGGTAGTGTTTTTACGAAGTGAAAATTACGAAATTTGTATTTATTTTTTTGTTTTTTTCATTAGTTGCAAAGCGACCGAGGTGTAGAAAGCCACGCCTGCTTGCGGGCTCCGGTCGCAAAATCGAATCCCGACTCAACGTGTTTAAGACGTGGACAGTAAGTAATAAATAATATATAAGCAAAGAAATTCAGTCGGAAAGGCTTCGAATAAATCGAGATTATCAGTAGTGTTTTTACGAAGTGAAAATTACGAAAATTGTATTTATTTTTTTGTTTTTTTCATTAGTTGCAAAGCGACCGAGGTGTAGAAAGCCACGTCTGCTCGCGGGCTGATTGACAAGAAAGTAATCGGAGGTATGTGCAGAAAAATAATATAAATTTAAGATGAAAAATCGTGATTTTAAAATAAAAAAATCTTTGTCTGCAAACCGGCGATCGGCTGAAGGCGCGACCAGTATGTAATAAATTATCTAAAAGCAAAGAAATTCAGCCGGAGAAGCTTCGAGTAAATCGAGATTATAAGTAGTGTTTTTACGAAGTGAAAATTACGAAAATTGTATATTTTGTTTTGTTTTTTTCAGAGCTTGCAAAGTAAACGAGGTTTAAAAAGCCACGCCTGCTCGCGGGCTTTTTTTTTTTTTTTTTTGGGTGGGAAATCATCAAATGACCTCTCCCGCTCTGGGCGGAGCGGAAGGGCGTGTCAGACTCTTACTGACTAAAACCCACCCGTGTTCCTTCAGTTGCCTGTGCGCCAGGGCCACGGTAACTCTTTCGAACAATCCGCGACCCCGGCAGGCATCGGCCCTGTCGGACCCCGTCAATTATGCTGACATCTCTTTGAGGCGCGCGTGGAACACAACGCGCCGTCGACCCGGGCCTGGTCCTTGCCGGAAGGCGAGCTGCCCATTGCTCGCCGTCCGCAGGCCCGCGCCTACGGTGGCCGGGAGTCGGCTATCGACTCCCGACGCCCAGGGTGTCTCCTCCTGCGGCGACTAGGGTCGTGAGGGCGCAACGATTGCCACACCCTCACGCGCTCCGCCTCCTCCTTCGCGAGCATTACTGCTTCACAGAAGGAGGTGACGGCTTCCCATTCCCTCTCGCTCCGTACCATGGCCTGTACCAGGGCCGGACGCGAGAGATCGCCGCCGCCGATCGCCGCCACGAGGACACGGCGGTGCTCCACCCAAGCTGGGCAGACCTCCACCGTATGCTCCACCGTGTCCTCCGGTCGATCCACACAATGCCAACACCCGGGCGTTTCCTCCCGCCTTATCCGAAACAGGAACCTCCCGAAACAGCCATGTCCGGTGAGGACCTGCGTCAGGCGGAAGGTGAGGACGCCGTGGCGCCTCTCAAGCCACTCCTCAAAGAGGGGACTTACCGCAGCAATTGTGGCGTGCCCAGCGCTGGGTTGCGACAGTCGCACTCTCCATGCCGCCATGAGATCCCGCCGGAGCTCTGTCCGCTGTGCCGCGATTTCTCGCGGCAGCGGAGTAACGCCCCGGCGTTTCGCCTCCTCGCGACACTCCCAAATGTGCGCGAGGACTTTTGCCTCCAGATCCCATGGCGGCAATCCGGCAAGGAGGCTCGCCGCCTCGCAGGAGACCGAGCGGTATCCTCGGACCAGCCGGATGGCCATGACAAGAAAGTAAAAAATCAGAGGTAAATGCAGAACAAAATTATGAATTTAAGAAGAATAATCGTGATTTTATAATAAGAAAATATTTGTCTGCAAACCGGCGATCCGGTCACAAAACCGTATCCCGACTCAACGGGCTGAAGGCGTGGCCAGTATGTAATAAATTATCTATAAGCAAAGAAATTCAGCCGGAGAGGCTTCGAGTAAATCGAGATTATAAGTAGTGTTTATACGAAGTAAAAATTCTGTTTTTTTTTTAGTTTTTTTTGTTTTTTCCAGTGCTTGCCACGCGTACTTGATGTTTTAAGCCACGCCTGCTCGCGGGCTGATTGACAAGAAAGTAAAAAAACAGAGGTAAATGCAGAACAAAATTATGAATTTAGGACGAAAAATCGTGATTTTATAATAAGAAAATGTTTGTCTGCAAACCGGCGATCCGGTCACAAAACCGTATCCCGACTCAACGGGCTGAAGGCGTGGCCAGTATGTAATAAATTATCTATAAGCAAAGAAATTCAGCCGGAGAGGCTTCGAGTAAATCGAGATTATAAGTAGTGTTAATACGAAGTGAAAATTACGAAAATTGTATTTTTTTTTGTTGTTTTTTTCATAGCAAGCACAGCGAGTGAGGTGAAAAAAGCCGCGCCTGCTCGCGAGCTGATTGACAAGAAAGTAATCGGAGATATGTGCAGAAAAAAAATATAAATTTAAGATGAAAAATCGTGATTTTATAATAAGAAAATCTTTGTCTGCAAACCGGCGTTCCGGTCGCAAACCGTATCCCGACTCGAAGGGCTGTAGGCGCGGCCAGTATGTAATAAATTATCTATAAGCAGAGAAATTCAGCCGGAGAGGCTTCGAGTAAATCGAGATTATAAGTAGTGTTTTTACGAAGTGAAAATTACGAAAATTGTATATTTTGTTTTGTTTTTTTCAGAGCTTGCAAAGTAAAGGAGGTTTAAAAAGCCACGCCTGCTAGTGGGCTGATTGACAAGAAAGTAAAAAAACAGAGGTAAATGCAGAACAAAATTATGAATTTAAGACGAAAAATCGTGATTTTATAATAAGAAAATCTTTGTCTGCAAACCGGCGATCCGGTCGCAAACTGTATCCCGACTCGAAGGGCTGAAGGCGCGGCCAGTATGTAATAAATTATCTATAAGCAGAGAAATTCAGCCGGAGAGGCTTCGAGTAAATCGAGATTATAAGTAGTGTTTTTATGAAGTGAAAATTACGAAAATTGTATATTTTGTTTTGTTTTTTTCAGAGGTTGCAAAGTAAAGTAGGTTTAAAAAGCCACGCCTGCTCGTGGGCTGATTGACAAGAAAGTAAAAAAACAGAGGTCAATGCAGAACAAAATTATGAATTTAAGACGAGAAATCGTGATTTTATAATAAGAAAATGTTTGTCTGCAAACCGGCGATCCGGTCGCAAAACCGTATCTCGACTCAACGGGCTGAAGGAGTGGCCAGTATGTAATAAATTATCTATAATCAAAGAAATTCAGCCGGAGAGGCTTCGAGTAAATCGAGATTATAAGTAGTGTTTATACGAAGTGAAAATTACGTTTTTTTTTTTTTTTTTTTTGTTTTTTTAATATCAAGCACAGCGAGTGAGGTGAAAAAAGCCGCGCCTGCTCGCGGGCTGATTGACAAGAAAGTAATCGGAGATATGTGCAGAAAAAAAAATATAAATTTAAGACGAAAAATCGTGATTTTATAATAAGAAAATCTTTGTCTGCAAACCGGTGATCCGGTCGCAAAACCGAATCCCGACTCAACGTGTTTAAGGCGTGGACAGTAAGTAATAAATAATATATAAGCAAAGAAATTCAGTCGGAAAGGCTTCGAATAAATCGAGATTATCGGTAGTGTTTTTACGAAGTGAAAATTACGAAAATTGTATTTATTTTTTTGTTTTTTTCATTAGTTGCAAAGCGACCGAGGTGTGGAAAGCCACGCCTGCTCGCGGGCTGATTGACAAGAAAGTAATCGGAGATATGTGCAGAAAAAAATATAAATTTAAGATGAAAAATCGTGATTTTAAAATAAAAAAATGTTTGTCTGCAAACCGGCGATCCGGTCGCAAACAAAAACCAACTCGAAGCGCTGAAGGCGCGGCCAGTATGTAATAAATTATCTATAAGCAAAGAAATTCAGCCGGAGAGGCTTCGAGTAAATCGAGATTATAAGTAGTGTTTATACGAAGTGAAAATTAGGTTTTTTTTTTTTTTTTTTGTTTTTTTCATAGCAAGCACAGCGAGTGAGGTGAAAAAAGCCGCGCCTGCTCGCGGGCTGATTGACAAGAAAGTAATCGGAGATATGTGCAGAAAAAAAATACAAATTTACGACGAAAAATCGTGATTTTATAATAAGAAAATGTTTGTCTGCAAACCGGTGATCCGGTCGCAAAACCGAATCCCGACTCAATGTGTTTAAGGCGTGGACAGTAAGTAATAAATAATATATAAGCAAAGAAATTCAGTCGGAAAGGCTTCGAATAAATCGAGATTATCGGTAGTGTTTTTACGAAGTGAAAATTACGAAAATTGTATTTTTTTTTTTTTTTTCATTAGTTGCAAAGCGACCGAGGTGTGGAAAGCCACGCCTGCTCGCGGGCTGATTGACAAGAAAGTAATCGGAGATATGTGCAGAAAAAAATATAAATTTAAGATGAAAAATCGTGATTTTAAAATAAAAAAATCTTTGTCTGCAAACCGGCGATCCGGTCGCAAACAAAAACCGACTCGAAGGGCTGAAGGCGTGGCCAGTATGTAATAAATTATCTATAAGCAAAGAAATTCAGCCGGAGAGGCTTCGAGTAAATCGAGATTATAAGTAGTGGTTTTACGAAGTGAAAATTACGAAAATTGTATATTTTGTTTTGTTTTTTTCAGAGCTTGCAAAGCTACCGAGGTGTAGAAAGCCACGCCTGCTCGCGGGCTGATTGACAAGAAAGTAAAAAATCAGAGGTAAATGCAGAACAAAATTATGAATTTAAGACGAAAAATCGTGATTTTATAATAAGAAAATCTTTGTCTGCAAACCGGCGATCCGGTCGCAAACTGTATCCCGACTCGAAGGGCTGAAGGCGCGGCCAGTATGTAATAAATTATCTATAAGCAGAGAAATTCAGCCGGAGAGGCTTCGAGTAAATCGAGATTATAAGTAGTGTTTTTATGAAGTGAAAATTACGAAAATTGTATATTTTGTTTTGTTTTTTTCAGAGGTTGCAAAGTAAAGAAGGTTTAAAAAGCCACGCCTGCTCGTGGGCTGATTGACAAGAAAGTAAAAAAACAGAGGTCAATGCAGAACAAAATTATGAATTTAAGACGAGAAATCGTGATTTTATAATAAGAAAATGTTTGTCTGCAAACCGGCGATCCGGTCGCAAAACCGTATCTCGACTCAACGGGCTGAAGGAGTGGCCAGTATGTAATAAATTATCTATAATCAAAGAAATTCAGCCGGAGAGGCTTCGAGTAAATCGAGATTATAAGTAGTGTTTATACGAAGTGAAAATTACGTTTTTTTTTTTTTTTTTTTGTTTTTTTCATAGCAAGCACAGCGAGTGAGGTGAAAAAAGCCGCGCCTGCTCGCGGGCTGATTGACAAGAAAGTAATCGGAGATATGTGCAGAAAAAAATATAAATTTAAGATGAAAAATCGTGATTTTAAAATAAAAAAATCTTTGTCTGCAAACCGGCGATCCGGTCGCAAACAAAAACCAACTCGAAGCGCTGAAGGCGCGGCCAGTATGTAATAAATTATCTATAAGCAAAGAAATTCAGCCGGAGAGGCTTCGAGTAAATCGAGATTATAAGTAGTGTTTATACGAAGTGAAAATTAGGTTTTTTTTTTTTTTTTTTTTTTTTTTTCATAGCAAGCACAGCGAGTGAGGTGAAAAAAGCCGCGCCTGCTCGCGGGCTGATTGACAAGAAAGTAATCGGAGATATGTGCAGAAAAAAAATACAAATTTACGACGAAAAATCGTGATTTTATAATAAGAAAATGTTTGTCTGCAAACCGGTGATCCGGTCGCAAAACCGAATCCCGACTCAATGTGTTTAAGGCGTGGACAGTAAGTAATAAATAATATATAAGCAAAGAAATTCAGTCGGAAAGGCTTCGAATAAATCGAGATTATCGGTAGTGTTTTTACGAAGTGAAAATTACGAAAATTGTATTTTTTTTTTTTTTTTCATTAGTTGCAAAGCGACCGAGGTGTGGAAAGCCACGCCTGCTCGCGGGCTGATTGACAAGAAAGTAATCGGAGATATGTGCAGAAAAAAATATAAATTTAAGATGAAAAATCGTGATTTTAAAATAAAAAAATCTTTGTCTGCAAACCGGCGATCCGGTCGCAAACAAAAACCGACTCGAAGGGCTGAAGGCGTGGCCAGTATGTAATAAATTATCTATAAGCAAAGAAATTCAGCCGGAGAGGCTTCGAGTAAATCGAGATTATAAGTAGTGGTTTTACGAAGTGAAAATTACGAAAATTGTATATTTTGTTTTGTTTTTTTCAGAGCTTGCAAAGCTACCGAGGTGTAGAAAGCCACGCCTGCTCACGGGCTGATTGACAAGAAAGTAAAAAATCAGAGGTAAATGCAGAACAAAATTATGAATTTAAGACGAATAATCGTGAATTTATAATAAGAAAATGTTTGTCTGCAAACCGGCGATCCGGTCGCAAAACCGTATCCCGACTCAACGGGCTGAAGGCGTGGCCAGTATGTAATAAATTATCTATAAGCAAATAAATTCAGCCGGAGAGGCTTCGAGTAAATCGAGATTATAAGTAGTGTTTATACGAAGTGAAAATTACGAAAATTGTATATTTTGTTTTGTTTTTTTCAGAGCTTGCAAAGTAAAGGAGGTTTAAAAAGCCACGCCTGCTCGTGGGCTGATTGACAAGAAAGTAAAAAAACAGAGGTAAATGCAGAACAAAATTATGAATTTAAGACGAAAAATCGTGATTTTATAATAAGAAAATGTTTGTCTGCAAACCGGCGATCCGGTCGCAAAACCGTTTCCCGACTCAACGGGCTGAAGGCGTGGCCAGTATGTAATAAATTATCTATAAGCAAAGAAATTCAGCCGGAGAGGCTTCGAGTAAATCGAGATTATAAGTAGTGTTTATACGAAGTGAAAATTACGTTTTTTTTTTTTTTTTTTTGTTTTTTTCATAGCAAGCACAGCGAGTGAGGTGAAAAAAGCCGCGCCTGCTCGCGGGCTGATTGACAAGAAAGTAATCGGAGATATGTGCAGAAAAAAAAATATAAATTTAAGACGAAAAATCGTGATTTTATAATAAGAAAATCTTTGTCTGCAAACCGGTGATCCGGTCGCAAAACCGAATCCCGACTCAACGTGTTTAAGGCGTGGACAGTAAGTAATAAATAATATATAAGCAAAGAAATTCAGTCGGAAAGGCTTCGAATAAATCGAGATTATCGGTAGTGTTTTTACGAAGTGAAAATTACGAAAATTGTATTTATTTTTTTGTTTTTTTCATTAGTTGCAAAGCGACCGAGGTGTGGAAAGCCACGCCTGCTCGCGGGCTGATTGACAAGAAAGTAATCGGAGATATGTGCAGAAAAAAATATAAATTTAAGATGAAAAATAGTGATTTTAAAATAAAAAAATGTTTGTCTGCAAACCGGCGATCCGGTCGCAAACAAAAACCAACTCGAAGCGCTGAAGGCGCGGCCAGTATGTAATAAATTATCTATAAGCAAAGAAATTCAGCCGGAGAGGCTTCGAGTAAATCGAGATTATAAGTAGTGTTTATACGAAGTTAAAATTAGGTTTTTTTTTTTTTTTTTTTGTTTTTTTCATAGCAAGCACAGCGAGTGAGGTGAAAAAAGCCGCGCCTGCTCGCGGGCTGATTGACAAGAAAGTAATCGGAGATATGTGCAGAAAAAAAATACAAATTTACGACGAAAAATCGTGATTTTATAATAAGAAAATGTTTGTCTGCAAACCGGTGATCCGGTCGCAAAACCGAATCCCGACTCAATGTGTTTAAGGCGTGGACAGTAAGTAATAAATAATATATAAGCAAAGAAATTCAGTCGGAAAGGCTTCGAATAAATCGAGATTATCGGTAGTGTTTTTACGAAGTGAAAATTACGAAAATTGTATTTTTTTTTTTTTTTTCATTAGTTGCAAAGCGACCGAGGTGTGGAAAGCCACGCCTGCTCGCGGGCTGATTGACAAGAAAGTAATCGGAGATATGTGCAGAAAAAAATATAAATTTAAGATGAAAAATCGTGATTTTAAAATAAAAAAATCTTTGTCTGCAAACCGGCGATCCGGTCGCAAACAAAAACCGACTCGAAGGGCTGAAGGCGTGGCCAGTATGTAATAAATTATCTATAAGCAAAGAAATTCAGCCGGAGAGGCTTCGAGTAAATCGAGATTATAAGTAGTGGTTTTACGAAGTGAAAATTACGAAAATTGTATATTTTGTTTTGTTTTTTTCAGAGCTTGCAAAGCTACCGAGGTGTAGAAAGCCACGCCTGCTCGGCGGGCTGATTGACAAGAAAGTAAAAAAATCAGAGGTAAATGCAGAACAAAATTATGAATTTAAGACGAAAAATCGTGATTTTATAATAAGAAAATCTTTGTCTGCAAACCGGCGATCCGGTCGCAAACTGTATCCCGACTCGAAGGGCTGAAGGCGCGGCCAGTATGTAATAAATTATCTATAAGCAGAGAAATTCAGCCGGAGAGGCTTCGAGTAAATCGAGATTATAAGTAGTGTTTTTATGAAGTGAAAATTACGAAAATTGTATATTTTGTTTTGTTTTTTTCAGAGGTTGCAAAGTAAAGAAGGTTTAAAAAGCCACGCCTGCTCGTGGGCTGATTGACAAGAAAGTAAAAAAACAGAGGTCAATGCAGAACAAAATTATGAATTTAAGACGAGAAATCGTGATTTTATAATAAGAAAATGTTTGTCTGCAAACCGGCGATCCGGTCGCAAAACCGTATCTCGACTCAACGGGCTGAAGGAGTGGCCAGTATGTAATAAATTATCTATAATCAAAGAAATTCAGCCGGAGAGGCTTCGAGTAAATCGAGATTATAAGTAGTGTTTATACGAAGTGAAAATTACGTTTTTTTTTTTTTTTTTGTTTTTTTCATAGCAAGCACAGCGAGTGAGGTGAAAAAAGCCGCGCCTGCTCGCGGGCTGATTGACAAGAAAGTAATCGGAGATATGTGCAGAAAAAAATATAAATTTAAGATGAAAAATCGTGATTTTAAAATAAAAAAATGTTTGTCTGCAAACCGGCGATCCGGTCGCAAACAAAAACCAACTCGAAGCGCTGAAGGCGCGGCCAGTATGTAATAAATTATCTATAAGCAAAGAAATTCAGCCGGAGAGGCTTCGAGTAAATCGAGATTATAAGTAGTGTTTATACGAAGTGAAAATTAGGTTTTTTTTTTTTTTTTTGTTTTTTTCATAGCAAGCACAGCGAGTGAGGTGAAAAAAGCCGCGCCTGCTCGCGGGCTGATTGACAAGAAAGTAATCGGAGATATGTGCAGAAAAAAAATACAAATTTACGACGAAAAATCGTGATTTTATAATAAGAAAATGTTTGTCTGCAAACCGGTGATCCGGTCGCAAAACCGAATCCCGACTCAATGTGTTTAAGGCGTGGACAGTAAGTAATAAATAATATATAAGCAAAGAAATTCAGTCGGAAAGGCTTCGAATAAATCGAGATTATCGGTAGTGTTTTTACGAAGTGAAAATTACGAAAATTGTATTTTTTTTTTTTTTTTTCATTAGTTGCAAAGCGACCGAGGTGTGGAAAGCCACGCCTGCTCGCGGGCTGATTGACAAGAAAGTAATCGGAGATATGTGCAGAAAAAAATATAAATTTAAGATGAAAAATCGTGATTTTAAAATAAAAAAAATCTTTGTCTGCAAACCGGCGATCCGGTCGCAAACAAAAACCGACTCGAAGGGCTGAAGGCGTGGCCAGTATGTAATAAATTATCTATAAGCAAAGAAATTCAGCCGGAGAGGCTTCGAGTAAATCGAGATTATAAGTAGTGGTTTTACGAAGTGAAAATTACGAAAATTGTATAGTTTGTTTTGTTTTTTTCAGAGCTTGCAAAGCTACCGAGGTGTAGAAAGCCACGCCTGCTCACGGGCTGATTGACAAGAAAGTAAAAAATCAGAGGTAAATGCAGAACAAAATTATGAATTTAAGACGAATAATCGTGAATTTATAATAAGAAAATGTTTGTCTGCAAACCGGCGATCCGGTCGCAAAACCGTATCCCGACTCAACGGGCTGAAGGCGTGGCCAGTATGTAATAAATTATCTATAAGCAAATAAATTCAGCCGGAGAGGCTTCGAGTAAATCGAGATTATAAGTAGTGTTTATACGAAGTGAAAATTACGAAAATTGTATATTTTGTTTTGTTTTTTTCAGAGCTTGCAAAGTAAAGGAGGTTTAAAAAGCCACGCCTGCTCGTGGGCTGATTGACAAGAAAGTAAAAAAACAGAGGTAAATGCAGAACAAAATTATGAATTTAAGACGAAAAATCGTGATTTTATAATAAGAAAATGTTTGTCTGCAAACCGGCGATCCGGTCGCAAAACCGTTTCCCGACTCAACGGGCTGAAGGCGTGGCCAGTATGTAATAAATTATCTATAAGCAAATAAATTCAGCCGGAGAGGCTTCGAGTAAATCGAGATTATAAGTAGTGTTTATACGAAGTGAAAATTAGGTTTTTTTTTTTTGTTTTCTTGTTTTTTTCATAGCAAGCACAGCGAGTGAGGTGAAAAAAGCCGCACCTGCTCGCGGGCTGATTGACAAGAAAGTAATCGGAGATATGTGCAGAAAAAAAAAATTAATTTAAGACGAAAAATTGTGATTTTATAATAAGAAAATGTTTGTCTGCAAACCGGTGATCCGGTCACAAAAGCGAATCCCGACTCAACGTGTTTAAGGCGTGGACAGTAAGTAATAAATAATATATAAGCAAAGAAATTCAGTCGGAAAGGCTTCGAATAAATCGAAATTATCGGTAGTGTTTTTACGAAGTGAAAATTACGAAAATTGTATTTATTTTTTTGTTTTTTTCATTAGCTGCAAAGCGACCGAGGTGTGGAAAGCCACGCCTGCTCGCGGGCTGATTGACAAGAAAGTAATCGGAGATATGTGCAGAAAAAAATATAAATTTAAGATGAAAAATCGTGATTTTATAATAAGAAAAAGTTTGTCTGCAAACCGGTAAACCGGTCGCAAAACCGAATCCTGACTCAACAGGCTGAAGGGCTGGCCAGTAAGTAATAAATAATCAATAAGCAAAGAAATTCAGACGGAGAAGCTTCGAGTAAATTGATATTATAGGTAGTGTTTTTACGAAGTGAAAATTATGTTTTTTTTTTTTTTTTCCAGAGCTTGCCACGCGTACTTGATGTTTTAAGCCACGCCTGCTCGTGGGCTGATTAACAAGAAAGTAAAAAATCAGAGGTAAATGCAGAATAAAATTATGAATTTAAGACGAATAATCGTGAATTTATAATAAAAAAATGTTTGTCTGCAAACCGGCGATCCGATCGCAAAACCGTATCCCGACTCAACTGGCTGAAGGCGTGGCCAGTATGTAATAAATTATCTATAAGCAAAGAAATTCAGCCGGAGAGGCTTCGAGTAAATCGAGATTATAAGTAGTGGTTTTACGAAGTGAAAATTACGAAAATTGTATATTTTGTTTTGTTTTTTTCAGAGCTTGCAAAGTAAAGGAGGTTTAAAAAGCCACGCCTGCTCGTGGGCTGATTGACAAGAAAGTAAAAAAACAGAGGTAAATGCAGAACAAAATTATGAATTTACGACGAAAAATCGTGATTTTATAATAAGAAAATGTTTGTCTGCAAACCGGCGATCCGGTCGCAAAACCGTATCCCGACTCAACGGGCTGAAGGCGTGGCCAGTATGTAATAAATTATCTATAAGCAAAGAAATTCAGCCGGAGAGGCTTCGAGTAAAACGAGATTATAAGTAGTGTTTATACGAAGTGAAAATTAGGTTTTTTTTTTTTTTTTTTTGTTTTTTTCATAGCAAGCACAGCGAGTGAGGTGAAAAAAGCCGCGCCAGCTCACGGGCTGAATGACAAGAAAGTAATCGGAGATATGTGCAGAAAAAAAATATAAATTTAAGACGAAAAATTGTGATTTTATAATAAGAAAATGTTTGTCTGCAAACCGGTGATCCAGTCGCAAAACCGAATCCCGACTCAACGTGTTTAAGGCGTGGACAGTAAGTAATAAATAATATATAAGCAAAGAAATTCAGTCGGAAAGGCTTCGAATAAATCGAGATTATCAGTAGTGTTTTTACGAAGTGAAAATTACGAAAATTGTATTAATTATTTTTTTTTTCATTAGTTGCAAAGCGACCGAGGTGTAGAAAGCCACGTCTTCTCGCGGGCTGATTGACAAGAAAGTAATCGGAGATATGTGCATAAAAATAATATAAATTTAAGATGAAAAATCGTGATTTTAAAATAAAAAAATCTTTGTCTGCAAACCGGCGATCGGCTGAAGGCGCGACCAGTATGTAATAAATTATCTAAAAGCAAAGAAATTCAGCCGGAGAAGCTTCGAGTAAATCGAGATTATAAGTAGTGTTTTTACGAAGTGAAAATTACGAAAATTGTATATTTTGTTTTGTTTTTTTCAGAGCTTGCAAAGTAAACGAGGTTTAAAAAGCCACGCCTGCTCGCGGGCTTTTTTTTTTTTTTTTTTTGGGTGGGAAATCATCAAATGACCTCTCCCGCTCTGGGCGGAGCGGAAGGGCGTGTCAGACTCTTACTGACTAAAACCCACCCGTGTTCCTTCAGTTGCCTGTGCGCCAGGGCCACGGTAACTCTTTCGAACAATCCGCGACCCCCGGCAGGCATCGGCCCTGTCGGACCCCGTCAATTATGCTGACATCTCTTTGAGGCGCGCGTGGAACACAACGCGCCGTCGACCCGGGCCTGGTCCTTGCCGGAAGGCGAGCTGCCCATTGCTCGCCGTCCGCAGGCCCGCGCCTACGGTGGCCGGGAGTCGGCTATCGACTCCCGACGCCCAGGGTGTCTCCTCCTGCGGCGACTAGGGTCGTGAGGGCGCAACGATTGCCGCACCCTCACGCGCTCCGCCTCCTCCTTCGCGAGCATTACTGCTTCACAGAAGGAGGTGACGGCTTCCCATTCCCTCTCGCTCCGTACCATGGCCTGTACCAGGGCCGGACGCGAGAGATCGCCGCCGCCGATCGCCGCCACGAGGACACGGCGGTGCTCCACCCAAGCTGGGCAGACCTCCACCGTATGCTCCACCGTGTCCTCCGGTCGATCCACACAATGCCAACACCCGGGCGTTTCCTCCCGCCTTATCCGAAACAGGAACCTCCCGAAACAGCCATGTCCGGTGAGGACCTGCGTCAGGCGGAAGGTGAGGACGCCGTGGCGCCTCTCAAGCCACTCCTCAAAGAGGGGACTTACCGCCGCAATTGTGGCGTGCCCAGCGCTGGGTTGCGACAGTCGCACTCTCCATGCCGCCATGAGATCCCGCCGGAGCTCTGTCCGCTGTGCCGCGATTTCTCGCGGCAGCGGAGTAACGCCCCGGCGTTTCGCCTCCTCGCGACACTCCCAAATGTGCGCGAGGACTTTTGCCTCCAGATCCCATGGCGGCAATCCGGCAAGGAGGCTCGCCGCCTCGCAGGAGACCGAGCGGTATCCTCGGACCAGCCGGATGGCCATGACAAGAAAGTAAAAAATCAGAGGTAAATGCAGAACAAAATTATGAATTTAAGAAGAATAATCGTGATTTTATAATAAGAAAATATTTGTCTGCAAACCGGCGATCCGGTCACAAAACCGTATCCCGACTCAACGGGCTGAAGGCGTGGCCAGTATGTAATAAATTATCTATAAGCAAAGAAATTCAGCCGGAGAGGCTTCGAGTAAATCGAGATTATAAGTAGTGTTTATACGAAGTAAAAATTCTGTTTTTTTTTTAGTTTTTTTTGTTTTTTCCAGTGCTTGCCACGCGTACTTGATGTTTTAAGCCACGCCTGCTCGCGGGCTGATTGACAAGAAAGTAAAAAAACAGAGGTAAATGCAGAACAAAATTATGAATTTAGGACGAAAAATCGTGATTTTATAATAAGAAAATGTTTGTCTGCAAACCGGCGATCCGGTCACAAAACCGTATCCCGACTCAACGGGCTGAAGGCGTGGCCAGTATGTAATAAATTATCTATAAGCAAAGAAATTCAGCCGGAGAGGCTTCGAGTAAATCGAGATTATAAGTAGTGTTAATACGAAGTGAAAATTACGAAAATTGTATTTTTTTTTGTTGTTTTTTTCATAGCAAGCACAGCGAGTGAGGTGAAAAAAGCCGCGCCTGCTCGCGAGCTGATTGACAAGAAAGTAATCGGAGATATGTGCAGAAAAAAAATATAAATTTAAGATGAAAAATCGTGATTTTATAATAAGAAAATCTTTGTCTGCAAACCGGCGTTCCGGTCGCAAACCGTATCCCGACTCGAAGGGCTGTAGGCGCGGCCAGTATGTAAAAAATTATCTATAAGCAAAGAAATTCAGCCGGAGAGGCTTCGAGTAAATCGAGATTATAAGTAGTGTTTTTACGAAGTGAAAATTACGAAAATTGTATATTTTGTTTTGTTTTTTTCAGAGCTTGCAAAGTAAAGGAGGTTTAAAAAGCCACGCCTGCTAGTGGGCTGATTGACAAGAAAGTAAAAAAACAGAGGTAAATGCAGAACAAAATTATGAATTTAAGACGAAAAATCGTGATTTTATAATAAGAAAATCTTTGTCTGCAAACCGGCGTTCCGGTCGCAAACTGTATCCCGACTCGAAGGGCTGAAGGCGCGGCCAGTATGTAATAAATTATCTATAAGCAGAGAAATTCAGCCGGAGAGGCTTCGAGTAAATCGAGATTATAAGTAGTGTTTTTATGAAGTGAAAATTACGAAAATTGTATATTTTGTTTTGTTTTTTTTCAGAGGTTGCAAAGTAAAGAAGGTTTAAAAAGCCACGCCTGCTCGTGGGCTGATTGACAAGAAAGTAAAAAAACAGAGGTCAATGCAGAACAAAATTATGAATTTAAGACGAGAAATCGTGATTTTATAATAAGAAAATGTTTGTCTGCAAACCGGCGATCCGGTCGCAAAACCGTATCTCGACTCAACGGGCTGAAGGAGTGGCCAGTATGTAATAAATTATCTATAATCAAAGAAATTCAGCCGGAGAGGCTTCGAGTAAATCGAGATTATAAGTAGTGTTTATACGAAGTGAAAATTACGTTTTTTTTTTTTTTTTTTTGTTTTTTTCATAGCAAGCACAGCGAGTGAGGTGAAAAAAGCCGCGCCTGCTCGCGGGCTGATTGACAAGAAAGTAATCGGAGATATGTGCAGAAAAAAATATATAAATTTAAGACGAAAAATCGTGATTTTATAATAAGAAAATCTTTGTCTGCAAACCGGTGATCCGGTCGCAAAACCGAATCCCGACTCAACGTGTTTAAGGCGTGGACAGTAAGTAATAAATAATATATAAGCAAAGAAATACAGTCGGAAAGGCTTCGAATAAATCGAGATTATCGGTAGTGTTTTTACGAAGTGAAAATTACGAAAATTGTATTTATTTTTTTGTTTTTTTCATTAGTTGCAAAGCGACCGAGGTGTGGAAAGCCACGCCTGCTCGCGGGCTGATTGACAAGAAAGTAATCGGAGATATGTGCAGAAAAAAATATAAATTTAAGATGAAAAATCGTGATTTTAAAATAAAAAAATGTTTGTCTGCAAACCGGCGATCCGGTCGCAAACAAAAACCAACTCGAAGCGCTGAAGGCGCGGCCAGTATGTAATAAATTATCTATAAGCAAAGAAATTCAGCCGGAGAGGCTTCGAGTAAATCGAGATTATAAGTAGTGTTTATACGAAGTGAAAATTACGTTTTTTTTTTTGTTTTTTTGTTTTTTTCATAGCAAGCACAGCGAGTGAGGTGAAAAAAGCCGCGCCTGCTCGCGGGCTGATTGACAAGAAAGTAATCGGAGATATGTGCAGAAAAAAAAATACAAATTTACGACGAAAAATCGTGATTTTATAATAAGAAAATGTTTGTCTGCAAACCGGTGATCCGGTCGCAAAACCGAATCCCGACTCAATGTGTTTAAGGCGTGGACAGTAAGTAATAAATAATATATAAGCAAAGAAATTCAGTCAGAAAGGCTTCGAATAAATCGAGATTATCGGTAGTGTTTTTACGAAGTGAAAATTACGAAAATTGTATTTTTTTTTTTTTTTTTTTTCATTAGTTGCAAAGCGACCGAGGTGTGGAAAGCCACGCCTGCTCGCGGGCTGATTGACAAGAAAGTAATCGGAGATATGTGCAGAAAAAAATATAAATTTAAGATGAAAAATCGTGATTTTAAAATAAAAAAATCTTTGTCTGCAAACCGGCGATCCGGTCGCAAACAAAAACCGACTCGAAGGGCTGAAGGCGTGGCCAGTATGTAATAAATTATCTATAAGCAAAGAAATTCAGCCGGAGAGGCTTCGAGTAAATCGAGATTATAAGTAGTGGTTTTACGAAGTGAAAATTACGAAAATTGTATATTTTGTTTTGTTTTTTTCAGAGCTTGCAAAGCTACCGAGGTGTAGAAAGCCACGCCTGCTCGCGGGCTGATTGACAAGAAAGTAAAAAATCAGAGGTAAATGCAGAACAAAATTATGAATTTAAGACGAATAATCGTGAATTTATAATAAGAAAATGTTTGTCTGCAAACCGGCGATCCGGTCGCAAAACCGTATCCCGACTCAACGGGCTGAAGGCGTGGCCAGTATGTAATAAATTATCTATAAGCAAATAAATTCAGCCGGAGAGGCTTCGAGTAAATCGAGATTATAAGTAGTGTTTATACGAAGTGAAAATTACGAAAATTGTATTTTTTTTTTGTTGTTTTTTTCATAGCAAGCACAGCGAGTGAGGTGAAAAAAGCCGCGCCTGCTCGCGGGCTGATTGACAAGAAAGTAATCGGAGATATGTGCAGAAAAAAAATATAAATTTAAGATGAAAAATCGTGATTTTATAATAAGAAAATCTTTGTCTGCAAACCGGCGTTCCGGTCGCAAACCGTATCCCGACTCGAAGGGCTCTAGGCGCGGCCAGTATGTAATAAATTATCTATAAGCAGAGAAATTCAGCCGGAGAGGCTTCGAGTAAATCGAGATTATAAGTAGTGTTTTTACGAAGTGAAAATTACGAAAATTGTATATTTTGTTTTGTTTTTTTCAGAGCTTGCAAAGTAAAGGAGGTTTAAAAAGCCACGCCTGCTCGTGGGCTGATTGACAAGAAAGTAAAAAAACAGAGGTAAATGCAGAACAAAATTATGAATTTAAGACGAAAAATCGTGATTTTATAATAAGAAAATGTTTGTCTGCAAACCGGCGATCCGGTCGCAAAACCGTTTCCCGACTCAACGGGCTGAAGGCGTGGCCAGTATGTAATAAATTATCTATAAGCAAAGAAATTCAGCCGGAGAGGCTTCGAGTAAATCGAGATTATAAGTAGTGTTTATACGAAGTAAAAATTCTGTTTTTTTTTTAGTTTTTTTTGTTTTTTCCAGTGCTTGCCACGCGTACTTGATGTTTTAAGCCACGCCTGCTCGCGGGCTGATTGACAAGAAAGTAAAAAAACAGAGGTAAATGCAGAACAAAATTATGAATTTAGGACGAAAAATCGTGATTTTATAATAAGAAAATGTTTGTCTGCAAACCGGCGATCCGGTCACAAAACCGTATCCCGACTCAACGGGCTGAAGGCGTGGCCAGTATGTAATAAATTATCTATAAGCAAAGAAATTCAGCCGGAGAGGCTTCGAGTAAATCGAGATTATAAGTAGTGTTAATACGAAGTGAAAATTACGAAAATTGTATTTTTTTTTGTTGTTTTTTTCATAGCAAGCACAGCGAGTGAGGTGAAAAAAGCCGCGCCTGCTCGCGAGCTGATTGACAAGAAAGTAATCGGAGATATGTGCAGAAAAAAAATATAAATTTAAGATGAAAAATCGTGATTTTATAATAAGAAAATCTTTGTCTGCAAACCGGCGTTCTGGTCGCAAACCGTATCCCGACTCGAAGGGCTGTAGGCGCGGCCAGTATGTAAAAAATTATCTATAAGCAAAGAAATTCAGCCGGAGAGGCTTCGAGTAAATCGAGATTATAAGTAGTGTTTTTACGAAGTGAAAATTACGAAAATTGTATATTTTGTTTTGTTTTTTTCAGAGCTTGCAAAGTAAAGGAGGTTTAAAAAGCCACGCCTGCTAGTGGGCTGATTGACAAGAAAGTAAAAAAACAGAGGTAAATGCAGAACAAAATTATGAATTTAAGACGAAAAATCGTGATTTTATAATAAGAAAATCTTTGTCTGCAAACCGGCGATCCGGTCGCAAACTGTATCCCGACTCGAAGGGCTGAAGGCGCGGCCAGTATGTAATAAATTATCTATAAGCAGAGAAATTCAGCCGGAGAGGCTTCGAGTAAATCGAGATTATAAGTAGTGTTTTTATGAAGTGAAAATTACGAAAATTGTATATTTTGTTTTGTTTTTTTCAGAGGTTGCAAAGTAAAGAAGGTTTAAAAAGCCACGCCTGCTCGTGGGCTGATTGACAAGAAAGTAAAAAAACAGAGGTCAATGCAGAACAAAATTATGAATTTAAGACGAGAAATCGTGATTTTATAATAAGAAAATGTTTGTCTGCAAACCGGCGATCCGGTCGCAAAACCGTATCTCGACTCAACGGGCTGAAGGAGTGGCCAGTATGTAATAAATTATCTATAATCAAAGAAATTCAGCCGGAGAGGCTTCGAGTAAATCGAGATTATAAGTAGTGTTTATACGAAGTGAAAATTACGTTTTTTTTTTTTTTTTTTTTGTTTTTTTCATAGCAAGCACAGCGAGTGAGGTGAAAAAAGCCGCGCCTGCTCGCGGGCTGATTGACAAGAAAGTAATCGGAGATATGTGCAGAAAAAAAAATATAAATTTAAGACGAAAAATCGTGATTTTATAATAAGAAAATCTTTGTCTGCAAACCGGTGATCCGGTCGCAAAACCGAATCCCGACTCAACGTGTTTAAGGCGTGGACAGTAAGTAATAAATAATATATAAGCAAAGAAATTCAGTCGGAAAGGCTTCGAATAAATCGAGATTATCGGTAGTGTTTTTACGAAGTGAAAATTACGCAAATTGTATTTATTTTTTTGTTTTTTTCATTAGTTGCAAAGCGACCGAGGTGTGGAAAGCCACGCCTGCTCGCGGGCTGATTGACAAGAAAGTAATCGGAGATATGTGCAGAAAAAAATATAAATTTAAGATGAAAAATCGTGATTTTAAAATAAAAAAATGTTTGTCTGCAAACCGGCGATCCGGTCGCAAACAAAAACCAACTCGAAGCGCTGAAGGTGCGGCCAGTATGTAATAAATTATCTATAAGCAAAGAAATTCAGCCGGAGAGGCTTCGAGTAAATCGAGATTATAAGTAGTGTTTATACGAAGTGAAAATTACGTTTTTTTTTTTTTTTTTTGTTTTTTTCATAGCAAGCACAGCGAGTGAGGTGAAAAAAGCCGCGCCTGCTCGCGGGCTGATTAACAAGAAAGTAATCGGAGATATGTGCAGAAAAAAAATACAAATTTACGACGAAAAATCGTGATTTTATAATAAGAAAATGTTTGTCTGCAAACCGGTGATCCGGTCGCAAAACCGAATCCCGACTCAATGTGTTTAAGGCGTGGACAGTAAGTAATAAATAATATATAAGCAAAGAAATTCAGTCGGAAAGGCTTCGAATAAATCGAGATTATCGGTAGTGTTTTTACGAAGTGAAAATTACGAAAATTGTATTTTTTTTTTTTTTTTTTTTCATTAGTTGCAAAGCGACCGAGGTGTGGAAAGCCACGCCTGCTCGCGGGCTGATTGACAAGAAAGTAATCGGAGATATGTGCAGAAAAAAATATAAATTTAAGATGAAAAATCGTGATTTTAAAATAAAAAAATCTTTGTCTGCAAACCGGCGATCCGGTCGCAAACAAAAACCGACTCGAAGGGCTGAAGGCGTGGCCAGTATGTAATAAATTATCTATAAGCAAAGAAATTCAGCCGGAGAGGCTTCGAGTAAATCGAGATTATAAGTAGTGGTTTTACGAAGTGAAAATTACGAAAATTTTATATTTTGTTTTGTTTTTTTCAGAGCTTGCAAAGCTACCGAGGTGTAGAAAGCCACGCCTGCTCGCGGGCTGATTGACAAGAAAGTAAAAAATCAGAGGTAAATGCAGAACAAAATTATGAATTTAAGACGAATAATCGTGAATTTATAATAAGAAAATGTTTGTCTGCAAACCGGCGATCCGGTCGCAAAACCGTATCCCGACTCAACGGGCTGAAGGCGTGGCCAGTATGTAATAAATTATCTATAAGCAAATAAATTCAGCCGGAGAGGCTTCGAGTAAATCGAGATTATAAGTAGTGTTTATACGAAGTGAAAATTACGAAAATTGTATTTTTTTTTTGTTGTTTTTTTCATAGCAAGCACAGCGAGTGAGGTGAAAAAAGCCGCGCCTGCTCGCGGGCTGATTGACAAGAAAGTAATCAGAGATATGTGCAGAAAAAAAATATAAATTTAAGATGAAAAATCGTGATTTTATAATAAGAAAATGTTTGTCTGCAAACCGGCGTTCCGGTCGCAAACCGTATCCCGACTCGAAGGGCTCTAGGCGCGGCCAGTATGTAATAAATTATCTATAAGCAGAGAAATTCAGCCGGAGAGGCTTCGAGTAAATCGAGATTATAAGTAGTGTTTTTACGAAGTGAAAATTACGAAAATTGTATATTTTGTTTTGTTTTTTTCAGAGCTTGCAAAGTAAAGGAGGTTTAAAAAGCCACGCCTGCTCGTGGGCTGATTGACAAGAAAGTAAAAAAACAGAGGTAAATGCAGAACAAAATTATGAATTTAAGACGAAAAATCGTGATTTTATAATAAGAAAATGTTTGTCTGCAAACCGGCGATCCGGTCGCAAAACCGTTTCCCGACTCAACGGGCTGAAGGCGTGGCCAGTATGTAATAAATTATCTATAAGCAAAGAAATTCAGCCGGAGAGGCTTCGAGTAAATCGAGATTATAAGTAGTGTTTATACGAAGTGAAAATTAGGTTTTTTTTTTTGTTTTCTTGTTTTTTTCATAGCAAGCACAGCGAGTGAGGTGAAAAAAGCCGCACCTGCTCGCGGGCTGATTGACAAGAAAGTAATCGGAGATATGTGCAGAAAAAAAATATTAATTTAAGACGAAAAATTGTGATTTTATAATAAGAAAATGTTTGTCTGCAAACCGGTGATCCGGTCACAAAAGCGAATCCCGACTCAACGTGTTTAAGGCGTGGACAGTAAGTAATAAATAATATATAAGCAAAGAAATTCAGTCGGAAAGGCTTCGAATAAATCGAAATTATCGGTAGTGTTTTTACGAAGTGAAAATTACGAAAATTGTATTTATTTTTTTGTTTTTTTCATTAGCTGCAAAGCGACCGAGGTGTGGAAAGCCACGCCTGCTCGCGGGCTGATTGACAAGAAAGTAATCGGAGATATGTGCAGAAAAAAATATAAATTTAAGATGAAAAATCGTGATTTTATAATAAGAAAAAGTTTGTCTGCAAACCGGTAAACCGGTCGCAAAACCGAATCCTGACTCAACAGGCTGAAGGGCTGGCCAGTAAGTAATAAATAATCAATAAGCAAAGAAATTCAGACGGAGAAGCTTCGAGTAAATTGATATTATAGGTAGTGTTTTTACGAAGTGAAAATTATGTTTTTTTTTTTTTTTTCCAGAGCTTGCCACGCGTACTTGATGTTTTAAGCCACGCCTGCTCGTGGGCTGATTAACAAGAAAGTAAAAAATCAGAGGTAAATGCAGAATAAAATTATGAATTTAAGACGAATAATCGTGAATTTATAATAAAAAAATGTTTGTCTGCAAACCGGCGATCCGATCGCAAAACCGTATCCCGACTCAACTGGCTGAAGGCGTGGCCAGTATGTAATAAATTATCTATAAGCAAAGAAATTCAGCCGGAGAGGCTTCGAGTAAATCGAGATTATAAGTAGTGGTTTTACGAAGTGAAAATTACGAAAATTGTATATTTTGTTTTGTTTTTTTCAGAGCTTGCAAAGTAAAGGAGGTTTAAAAAGCCACGCCTGCTCGTGGGCTGATTGACAAGAAAGTAAAAAAACAGAGGTAAATGCAGAACAAAATTATGAATTTACGACGAAAAATCGTGATTTTATAATAAGAAAATGTTTGTCTGCAAACCGGCGATCCGGTCGCAAAACCGTATCCCGACTCAACGGGCTGAAGGCGTGGCCAGTATGTAATAAATTATCTATAAGCAAAGAAATTCAGCCGGAGAGGCTTCGAGTAAAACGAGATTATAAGTAGTGATTATACGAAGTGAAAATTAGTTTTTTTTTTTTTGTTTTTTTCATAGCAAGCACAGCGAGTGAGGTGAAAAAAGCCGCGCCAGCTCACGGGCTGAATGACAAGAAAGTAATCGGAGATATGTGCAGAAAAAAAATATAAATTTAAGACGAAAAATTGTGATTTTATAATAAGAAAATGTTTGTCTGCAAACCGGTGATCCAGTCGCAAAACCGAATCCCGACTCAACGTGTTTAAGGCGTGGACAGTAAGTAATAAATAATATATAAGCAAAGAAATTCAGTCGGAAAGGCTTCGAATAAATCGAGATTATCAGTAGTGTTTTTACGAAGTGAAAATTACGAAAATTGTATTAATTATTTTTTTTTTCATTAGTTGCAAAGCGACCGAGGTGTAGAAAGCCACGTCTGCTCGCGGGCTGATTGACAAGAAAGTAATCGGAGATATGTGCATAAAAATAATATAAATTTAAGATGAAAAATCGTGATTTTAAAATAAAAAAATCTTTGTCTGCAAACCGGCGATCGGCTGAAGGCGCGACCAGTATGTAATAAATTATCTAAAAGCAAAGAAATTCAGCCGGAGAAGCTTCGAGTAAATCGAGATTATAAGTAGTGTTTTTACGAAGTGAAAATTACGAAAATTGTATATTTTGTTTTGTTTTTTTCAGAGCTTGCAAAGTAAACGAGGTTTAAAAAGCCACGCCTGCTCGCGGGCTTTTTTTTTTTTTTTTTTGGGTGGGAAATCATCAAATGACCACTCCCGCTCTGGGCGGAGCGGAAGGGCGTGTCAGACTCTTACTGACGAAAACCCACCCGTGTTCCTTCAGTTGCCTGTGCGCCAGGGCCACGGTAACTCTTTCGAACAATCCGCGACCCCGGCAGGCATCGGCCCTGTCGGACCCCGTCAATTATGCTGACATCTCTTTGAGGCGCGCGTGGAACACAACGCGCCGTTGACCCGGGCCTGGTCCTTGCCGGAAGGCGAGCTGCCCATTGCTCGCCGTCCGCAGGCCCGCGCCTACGGTGGCCGGGAGTCGGCTATCGACTCCCGACGCCCAGGGTGTCTCCTCCTGCGGCGACTAGGGTCGTGAGGGCGCAACGATTGCCGCACCCTCACGCGCTCCGCCTCCTCCTTCGCGAGCATTACTGCTTCACAGAAGGAGGTGACGGCTTCCCATTCCCTCTCGCTCCGTACCATGGCCTGTACCAGGGCCGGACGCGAGAGATCGCCGCCGCCGATCGCCGCCACGAGGACACGGCGGTGCTCCACCCAAGCTGGGCAGACCTCCACTGTATGCTCCACCGTGTCCTCCGGTCGATCCACACAATGCCAACACTCGGGCGTTTCCTCCCGCCTTATCCGAAACAGGAACCTCCCGAAACAGCCATGTCCGGTGAGGACCTGCGTCAGGCGGAAGTAGAGGACTCCGTGGCGCCTCTCAAGCCACTCCTCAAAGAGGGGACTTACCGCCGCAATTGTGGCGTGCCCAGCGCTGGGTTGCGACAGTCGCACTCTCCATGCCGCCATGAGATCCCGCCGGAGCTCTGTCCGCTGTGCCGCGATTTCTCGCGGCAGCGGAGTAACGCCCCGGCGTTTCGCCTCCTCGCGACACTCCCAAATGTGCGCGAGGACTTTTGCCTCCAGATCCCATGGCGGCAATCCGGCAAGGAGGCTCGCCGCCTCGCAGGAGACCGAGCGGTATCCTCGGACCAGCCGGATGGCCATGACAAGAAAGTAAAAAATCAGAGGTAAATGCAGAACAAAATTATGAATTTAAGAAGAATAATCGTGATTTTATAATAAGAAAATATTTGTCTGCAAACCGGCGATCCGGTCACAAAACCGTATCCCGACTCAACGGGCTGAAGGCGTGGCCAGTATGTAATAAATTATCTATAAGCAAAGAAATTCAGCCGGAGAGGCTTCGAGTAAATCGAGATTATAAGTAGTGTTTATACGAAGTAAAAATTCTGTTTTTTTTTTAGTTTTTTTTGTTTTTTCCAGTGCTTGCCACGCGTACTTGATGTTTTAAGCCACGCCTGCTCGCGGGCTGATTGACAAGAAAGTAAAAAAACAGAGGTAAATGCAGAACAAAATTATGAATTTAGGACGAAAAATCGTGATTTTATAATAAGAAAATGTTTGTCTGCAAACCGGCGATCCGGTCACAAAACCGTATCCCGACTCAACGGGCTGAAGGCGTGGCCAGTATGTAATAAATTATCTATAAGCAAAGAAATTCAGCCGGAGAGGCTTCGAGTAAATCGAGATTATAAGTAGTGTTAATACGAAGTGAAAATTACGAAAATTGTATTTTTTTTTGTTGTTTTTTTCATAGCAAGCACAGCGAGTGAGGTGAAAAAAGCCGCGCCTGCTCGCGAGCTGATTGACAAGAAAGTAATCGGAGATATGTGCAGAAAAAAAATATAAATTTAAGATGAAAAATCGTGATTTTATAATAAGAAAATCTTTGTCTGCAAACCGGCGTTCCGGTCGCAAACCGTATCCCGACTCGAAGGGCTGTAGGCGCGGCCAGTATGTAAAAAATTATCTATAAGCAAAGAAATTCAGCCGGAGAGGCTTCGAGTAAATCGAGATTATAAGTAGTGTTAATACGAAGTGAAAATTACGAAAATTGTATTTTTTTTTGTTGTTTTTTTCATAGCAAGCACAGCGAGTGAGGTGAAAAAAGCCGCGCCTGCTCGCGAGCTGATTGACAAGAAAGTAATCGGAGATATGTGCAGAAAAAAAATATAAATTTAAGATGAAAAATCGTGATTTTATAATAAGAAAATCTTTGTCTGCAAATCGGTGATCCGGTCGCAAAACCGAATCCCAACTCAACGTGTTTAAGGCATGGACAGTAAGTAATAAATAATATATAAGCAAAGAAATTCAGTCGGAAAGGCTTCGAATAAATCGAAATTATCGGTAGTGTTTTTACGAAGTGAAAATTACGAAAATTGTATTTATTTTTTTGTTTTTTTCATTAGCTGCAAAGCGACCGAGGTGTGGAAAGCCACGCCTGCTCGCGGGCTGATTGACAAGAAAGTAATCGGAGATATGTGCAGAAAAAAATATAAATTTAAGATGAAAAATCGTGATTTTATAATAAGAAAAAGTTTGTCTGCAAACCGGTAAACCGGTCGCAAAACCGAATCCTGACTCAACAGGCTGAAGGGCTGGCCAGTAAGTAATAAATAATCAATAAGCAAAGAAATTCAGACGGAGAAGCTTCGAGTAAATTGATATTATAGGTAGTGTTTTTACGAAGTGAAAATTATGTTTTTTTTTTTTTTTTCCAGAGCTTGCCACGCGTACTTGATGTTTTAAGCCACGCCTGCTCGTGGGCTGATTAACAAGAAAGTAAAAAATCAGAGGTAAATGCAGAATAAAATTATGAATTTAAGACGAATAATCGTGAATTTATAATAAAAAAATGTTTGTCTGCAAACCGGCGATCCGATCGCAAAACCGTATCCCGACTCAACTGGCTGAAGGCGTGGCCAGTATGTAATAAATTATCTATAAGCAAAGAAATTCAGCCGGAGAGGCTTCGAGTAAATCGAGATTATAAGTAGTGGTTTTACGAAGTGAAAATTACGAAAATTGTATATTTTGTTTTGTTTTTTTCAGAGCTTGCAAAGTAAAGGAGGTTTAAAAAGCCACGCCTGCTCGTGGGCTGATTGACAAGAAAGTAAAAAAACAGAGGTAAATGCAGAACAAAATTATGAATTTACGACGAAAAATCGTGATTTTATAATAAGAAAATGTTTGTCTGCAAACCGGCGATCCGGTCGCAAAACCGTATCCCGACTCAACGGGCTGAAGGCGTGGCCAGTATGTAATAAATTATCTATAAGCAAAGAAATTCAGCCGGAGAGGCTTCGAGTAAAACGAGATTATAAGTAGTGATTATACGAAGTGAAAATTAGTTTTTTTTTTTTTTTTTTTTGTTTTTTTCATAGCAAGCACAGCGAGTGAGGTGAAAAAAGCCGCGCCAGCTCACGGGCTGAATGACAAGAAAGTAATCGGAGATATGTGCAGAAAAAAAATATAAATTTAAGACGAAAAATTGTGATTTTATAATAAGAAAATGTTTGTCTGCAAACCGGTGATCCAGTCGCAAAACCGAATCCCGACTCAACGTGTTTAAGGCGTGGACAGTAAGTAATAAATAATATATAAGCAAAGAAATTCAGTCGGAAAGGCTTCGAATAAATCGAGATTATCAGTAGTGTTTTTACGAAGTGAAAATTACGAAAATTGTATTAATTATTTTTTTTTTCATTAGTTGCAAAGCGACCGAGGTGTAGAAAGCCACGTCTGCTCGCGGGCTGATTGACAAGAAAGTAATCGGAGATATGTGCATAAAAATAATATAAATTTAAGATGAAAAATCGTGATTTTAAAATAAAAAAATCTTTGTCTGCAAACCGGCGATCGGCTGAAGGCGCGACCAGTATGTAATAAATTATCTAAAAGCAAAGAAATTCAGCCGGAGAAGCTTCGAGTAAATCGAGATTATAAGTAGTGTTTTTACGAAGTGAAAATTACGAAAATTGTATATTTTGTTTTGTTTTTTTCAGAGCTTGCAAAGTAAACGAGGTTTAAAAAGCCACGCCTGCTCGCGGGCTTTTTTTTTTTTTTTTTTTTTTGGGTGGGAAATCATCAAATGACCTCTCCCGCTCTGGGCGGAGCGGAAGGGCGTGTCAGACTCTTACTGACTAAAACCCACCCGTGTTCCTTCAGTTGCCTGTGCGCCAGGGCCACGGTAACTCTTTCGAACAATCCGCGACCCCGGCAGGCATCGGCCCTGTCGGACCCCGTCAATTATGCTGACATCTCTTTGAGGCGCGCGTGGAACACAACGCGCCGTCGACCCGGGCCTGGTCCTTGCCGGAAGGCGAGCTGCCCATTGCTCGCCGTCCGCAGGCCCGCGCCTACGGTGGCCGGGAGTCGGCTATCGACTCCCGACGCCCAGGGTGTCTCCTCCTGCGGCGACTAGGGTCGTGAGGGCGCAACGATTGCCGCACCCTCACGCGCTCCGCCTCCTCCTTCGCGAGCATTACTGCTTCACAGAAGGAGGTGACGGCTTCCCATTCCCTCTCGCTCCGTACCATGGCCTGTACCAGGGCCGGACGCGAGAGATCGCCGCCGCCGATCGCCGCCACGAGGACACGGCGGTGCTCCACCCAAGCTGGGCAGACCTCCACTGTATGCTCCACCGTGTCCTCCGGTCGATCCACACAATGCCAACACCCGGGCGTTTCCTCCCGCCTTATCCGAAACAGGAACCTCCCGAAACAGCCATGTCCGGTGAGGACCTGCGTCAGGCGGAAGGTGAGGACTCCGTGGCGCCTCTCAAGCCACTCCTCAAAGAGGGGACTTACCGCCGCAATTGTGGCGTGCCCAGCGCTGGGTTGCGACAGTCGCACTCTCCATGCCGCCATGAGATCCCGCCGGAGCTCTGTCCGCTGTGCCGCGATTTCTCGCGGCAGCGGAGTAACGCCCCGGCGTTTCGCCTCCTCGCGACACTCCCAAATGTGCGCGAGGACTTTTGCCTCCAGATCCCATGGCGGCAATCCGGCAAGGAGGCTCGCCGCCTCGCAGGAGACCGAGCGGTATCCTCGGACCAGCCGGATGGCCATGACAAGAAAGTAAAAAATCAGAGGTAAATGCAGAACAAAATTATGAATTTAAGAAGAATAATCGTGATTTTATAATAAGAAAATATTTGTCTGCAAACCGGCGATCCGGTCACAAAACCGTATCCCGACTCAACGGGCTGAAGGCGTGGCCAGTATGTAATAAATTATCTATAAGCAAAGAAATTCAGCCGGAGAGGCTTCGAGTAAATCGAGATTATAAGTAGTGTTTATACGAAGTAAAAATTCTGTTTTTTTTTTTGTTTTTTTTGTTTTTTCCAGTGCTTGCCACGCGTACTTGATGTTTTAAGCCACGCCTGCTCGCGGGCTGATTGACAAGAAAGTAAAAAAACAGAGGTAAATGCAGAACAAAATTATGAATTTAGGACGAAAAATCGTGATTTTATAATAAGAAAATGTTTGTCTGCAAACCGGCGATCCGGTCACAAAACCGTATCCCGACTCAACGGGCTGAAGGCGTGGCCAGTATGTAATAAATTATCTATAAGCAAAGAAATTCAGCCGGAGAGGCTTCGAGTAAATCGAGATTATAAGTAGTGTTAATACGAAGTGAAAATTACGAAAATTGTATTTTTTTTTGTTGTTTTTTTCATAGCAAGCACAGCGAGTGAGGTGAAAAAAGCCGCGCCTGCTCGCGAGCTGATTGACAAGAAAGTAATCGGAGATATGTGCAGAAAAAAAATATAAATTTAAGATGAAAAATCGTGATTTTATAATAAGAAAATCTTTGTCTGCAAACCGGCGTTCCGGTCGCAAACCGTATCCCGACTCGAAGGGCTGTAGGCGCGGCCAGTATGTAAAAAATTATCTATAAGCAAAGAAATTCAGCCGGAGAGGCTTCGAGTAAATCGAGATTATAAGTAGTGTTAATACGAAGTGAAAATTACGAAAATTGTATTTTTTTTTGTTGTTTTTTTCATAGCAAGCACAGCGAGTGAGGTGAAAAAAGCCGCGCCTGCTCGCGAGCTGATTGACAAGAAAGTAATCGGAGATATGTGCAGAAAAAAAATATAAATTTAAGATGAAAAATCGTGATTTTATAATAAGAAAATCTTTGTCTGCAAACCGGCGTTCCGGTCGCAAACCGTATCCCGACTCGAAGGGCTGTAGGCGCGGCCAGTATGTAAAAAATTATCTATAAGCAAAGAAATTCAGCCGGAGAGGCTTCGAGTAAATCGAGATTATAAGTAGTGTTAATACGAAGTGAAAATTACGAAAATTGTATTTTTTTTTGTTGTTTTTTTCATAGCAAGCACAGCGAGTGAGGTGAAAAAAGCCGCGCCTGCTCGCGAGCTGATTGACAAGAAAGTAATCGGAGATATGTGCAGAAAAAAAATATAAATTTAAGATGAAAAATCGTGATTTTATAATAAGAAAATCTTTGTCTGCAAATCGGTGATCCGGTCGCAAAACCGAATCCCAACTCAACGTGTTTAAGGCATGGACAGTAAGTAATAAATAATATATAAGCAAAGAAATTAAGTCGGAAAGGCTTCAAATAAATCGAGATTATCGGTAGTGTTTTTACGAAGTGAAAATTACGAAAATTGTATATTTTGTTTTGTTTTTTTCAGAGCTTGCAAAGTAAAGGAGGTTTAAAAAGCCACGCCTGCTCGTGGGCTGATTGACAAGAAAGTAAAAAAACAGAGGTAAATGCAGAACAAAATTATGAATTTAAGAAGAAAAATCATGATTTTATAATAAGAAAATGTTTGTCTGAAAACAGGCGATCCGGTCGCAAAACCGTATCCCGACTCAACGGGCTGAAGGCGTGGCCAGTATGTAATAAATTATCTATAAGCAAAGAAATTCAGCCGGAGAGGCTTCGAGTAAATCGAGATTATAAGTAGTGTTTATACGAAGTGAAAATTACGTTTTTTTCATAGCAAGCACAGCGACTGAGGTGAAAAAAGCCGCGCCTGCTCGCGAGCTGATTGACAAGAAAATAATCGGAGATATGTGCAGAAAAAAAATATAAATTTAAGACGAAAAATTGTGATTTTATAATAAGAAAATGTTTGTCTGCAAACCGGTGATCCGGTCACAAAAGCGAATCCCGACTCAACGTGTTTAAGGCGTGGACAATAAGTAATAAATAATATATAAGCAAAGAAATTCAGTCGGAAAGGCTTCGAATAAATCGAAAGTATCGGTAGTGTTTTTACGAAGTGAAAATTACGAAAATTGTATTTATTTTTTTGTTTTTTTCATTAGCTGCAAAGCGACCGAGGTGTGGAAAGCCACACCTGCTCGCGGGCTGATTGACAAGAAAGTAATCGGAGATATGTGCAGAAAAAAATATAAATTTAAGATGAAAAATCGTGATTTTATAATAAGAAAAAGTTTGTCTGCAAACCGGTAAACCGGTCGCAAAACCGAATCCTGACTCAACAGGCTGAAGGGCTGGCCAGTCAGTAATAAATAATCAATAAGCAAAGAAATTCAGACGGAGAAGCTTTGAGTAAATTGATATTATAGGTAGTGTTTTTACGAAGTGAAAATTATGTTTTTTTTTTTTTTTTCCAGAGCTTGCCACGCGTACTTGATGTTTTAAGCCACGCCTGCTCGTGGGCTGATTAACAAGAAAGTAAAAAATCAGAGGTAAATGCAGAATAAAATTATGAATTTAAGACGAATAATCGTGTATTTATAATAAAAAAATGTTTGCTGCAAACCGGCGATCCGGTCGCAAAACCGTATCCCGACTCAACTGGCTGAAGGCGTGGCCAGTATGTAATAAATTATCTATAAGCAAAGAAATTCAGCCGGAGAGGCTTCGAGTAAATCGAGATTATAAGTAGTGGTTTTACGAAGTGAAAATTACGAAAATTGTATATTTTGTTTTGTTTTTTTCAGAGCTTGCAAAGTAAAGGAGGTTTAAAAAGCCACGCCTGCTCGTGGGCTGATTGACAAGAAAGTAAAAAAACAGAGGTAAATGCAGAACAAAATTATGAATTTACGACGAAAAATCGTGATTTTATAATAAGAAAATGTTTGTCTGCAAACCGGCGATCCGGTCGCAAAACCGTATCCCGACTCAACGGGCTGAAGGCGTGGCCAGTATGTAATAAATTATCTATAAGCAAAGAAATTCAGCCGGAGAGGCTTCGAAGTAGTGTAAAATTGGGGGACCTGGATCAACAACAGATCCAGGTCACCCCCAATTTTACAATTATTACACTCATATTACTTTTATTTGTAGCTTTGACTATTCATTCATTCATTATATCAATGCAAAGTTTTTTAAGACACTAAATACCAAACAGACATACGAAACCTTAATTCATTCGAACTAATGTAAGGATCTCATCGTCATCAGTTTTGAATGTAAGATATTGCGTATTTTGAAAGGTAGATTTTACTGAATCTTGCTGTGTTCCGTTTGTATGGTTGTGATGGTTTGATGAACTAGTGTTCAATATTTTCTGATCAGTCATATCTTGAGTAAATATTATCTCACCACTAGCATTCTTGAAAATAAGCTTAGAAATGCCTTCCAAATCATATTTCTTTGACCGAACCATGATGTTGATAGGTAATATAAATATATTATCTCTCGTGGTGAAGCAAATATGTGTTTGTTATTACTTCGTTATATAATTAAAATTGATCTATCGCGCTGCAATGCCAAGAGTTTAATGCTGCGATGGAGATGCGTGCATTAATTATATAATCGTTTCCTTTCACAGCATTCAAATACAAACACTTAGGATAATGTATAGCATGTTGCATCCAAGGATCGTCATAAATCTCCCAATATTCTATGATACCTCCGCATGAGAAACATGCTGCTTTATCATTAATACTATTTCCACAATAAAAGAATCCAGCGTCAGCCATTTCCATCACTAATCTTTTCTTTTTATTAATCACCCCCCAGTAATAAGAAAATGACAACTCACGCATTTTAAACGTGTTATACATGTCATATCGAGGTTTGTATTCAATATGAGACATGTTTTAATTATTTACTTTCTAATTCTTGATACTGATAATTATAAACGTATAATGAGTTAGTTCCCGCTGGTGTCATCAACTTATATGATTGAACTGGATTGGGAGGGGATAGATCACTGTAAGTTATATTTTACCTTAATATAGGAAATAAACAAGAAAATATTTATTTTCAAATTTTATTTTCAAAGCACCACTTATTCAAACACAATACATTTTTTAAAGCACATACAGAGTCATGATAAATACAATTATATACATCTTGAGAATATTTAAATTGATCGTACAAACTTATCAAACTAGAACAACCTTTATCTTCTAAATTGAATATATTACTATTACTATTTTCTAAAATATACTTTAACCACAAAACTTTTTCTGAACCTTTGACATAGATAGACTTATCTCTTAAAATATCTATAATCAAAGTCTGATAATCGGAATAGGACACATATCCTTCATCCCAATGTATCTTTCTGTTACGTTCAAGCCAGCTAACTTGCTTTTTTTCTGATTTCGTTAATTTATTAAATGGAAATGGTGGCTTAATTAAAAACACTTGTACTCTTTTATTATGCAATATAGCGATTTCTTTTATTACAAATTCATTTGCTTCTATTTTAAAGCCTTGAATATCTACAATAGCAATCATGATAACTTGCGCACAATGTTACTGAGAGGTTTGTATTCCACAAGTCGATCGTTTATAATCAAACAATATGCAGTCGTCTTATCTGGTATTGTTGTAGAACATTCAATTTCCAACCTCACGTCCACCGGACCTGTTTTTAGACTGTCGTTTTGTCTTGAGCAGTCTAAGATAAAGAGAGGGGCTTTTTCTTTGAACCCCTTTAGGTCAAGCAATGGGTCCACTGGACAGTTGTAATACGACTGACGAAATTTTACAAACATTTCGTATAATATACTGTATTTGTTCTCAGAAAATTTTAAACTCAAAGGCTCATATGGATAATATTGAGAATTCAAAAAGAGCGTTACGTTAGCTACTTCACAATGATCGAATACTGAACTATCTTTAGTTTTATTATTTTTCCTATTAGTTTGTAAGCAAAAGATTACATATCTAGGTTTTTCCAATTGTGAAGCAGTTTTAACTGACCAAGAATGCTTCGTGGTTTTAGGCAGTAACGGATACTCATATAAATCCCAATTTCTAAAAGCCATCTGAATAGGTTTATCTCTTTCTAAATGTTTCAAAAGTGTTAGCCGTTCTCGGTCTGATACTTTTATTTGCGGCACTCTCCATTGAACTCTGTGTATATCTATTTGAAAATGAGCAATATCATCAGTAAGAATAACGCTATTTAAGTTAGTGTTACTTCTGTTCAATATAAGTTCATGTTTGCAATTTATCACAATTTTATTGTAATCTTCTGCAAACCCTAAAACCTTATTTAGTGGTATCACAGCACTAAAATGACCATCACTTTGAAATCCCTCTAAATTCCAACCCCACAAGGCAGCAACTTTATTTTCTGCTTCATTTAATGAGATGTATGATTTTATTGTTGAAGTTATTCCTGAGTTTTTTATACGGTCTATTTCAATGCCATTTATCTCGTACCTGATGTCTTGAAACAAAGACAAAACAGGGTTATTAGTGAACGTAACAGTTTTTTTGATGGGATTCCCATCTTTACCGAAGAGCTTTGCTTGTCCTTCGACATAAATTGAACTGGCTGATGGTAATACATATATGTCTTGCTGGTGGATGGGAATTCTGATTTCATCGTTTTCTCTAAAGCTATTATTGTAGGGATTGTACGAATGGACTTCATAACTTTCGATCGAAGTATCGAAGTGTGGTGATTCAGTAATCTGTAGTATATTCATACTTTAAACCCTAGGGCTTTAAGAAAATCTATATTTGCTTTAGTCAATTTCTTTACTTTTTTCTTACGTCTTTGCACCTTAGCAATCGTCAAAGAACTAAGATGTTTTTCATTGCCTTGGGTGTTTTTATAATGAACTATCATTTTGTTTTTCTTAAATGAAGACGTAGCTGAATATGTTCTCCTCCAAAGTTAATACAGTGACCAAATTGATCTACAATCTTTACAGATATCGAAGAAATTGTATTTTTGTTAACTGGAAAGTAAATAACATTTTGTGGTATTTCCATACACCGATGACCAGGATGAGTATCAGTCACAAATTCATGAATAAAATGAGTTGGTAATCCGTTGCAGTACGAACCGTGAACAAGATCACATTCGATGCTGATCATAGACAGACTACTGTTAATACTGGAAATATTTGGTCTTGAATTTAATACTGAAAAGTATAGCAAACCACACTCGTATTGATCTGATAAATGCAGTGGTGGTTGAAAGTATGTAACTAATTCCGATTTATTTCCAGAGATGGTAACCGTAGTAGACATGCTTGTCTACTGAACTCTTTCGTAAGATTCTGTTTATTTTATTCCTTTACTATACCAAAAAAACTTCAAAAAGTTTAAACAAAGATGTCCACAATTGAAAGGATGATCGCGCTGAATATTATCATAATTATAGTGAACTTCAGAACCCATATATTTTATAAATTCTTTAGGAGGCTTAAGATTTCCATAACTGTCAAAATATTCAATATAATCTTTGTATTTTGCATAGGCTACCCAATGAGAACCAGGATTTTTAGAGCTATCTAAATTAATAACTCCACATTCTTTTTTAAAAGGGTGTTTAGGGAGCTCATCTCTCATAAATACACCTCTAAAATACGGAATATTATTTCCATACTTCAAAATGTCCAAATTATTCAAGGCTCGTTTGGGTAGCCGATTTTTTAGTTTTTTTCTTTCATTACGAAAATTCCGAGCCCATCTTTATGTGGTTTAAGGTGTAGTCCTTTTCCGATGCAAAGAGCCTCCATCTTTTCATTGTGTCTCTTCGATTCAGCATACAACTTTTTTGCAATTTTGAATTCATTTATGGTTTTAGCAATACCAGCTGCACCGCCTGCTAAGGCTCCCGCTGCAGATAATCCCGCAAAAATAGGAATCAAGGGTAATACTCCACCAGATTTTGGTATAGGAATAACACGAGGAAGTCTAATGGATGCATCATTACCTAATTCTCTGACAGCGGCCATAGCTAATTCTATTGCCACTTTTTTGCATTTTGGTTTTAATTTTTTCATGTGTCTTTTCGTTTTGTTAATAACATTTTTAAATTTATTTTTCAACCCTTTTCCAGATGAAATTTTTAAAGAACAATTTTTGTTCCTTTTATTTAGACCAGAGCCAGTTTTAATTTTTCTTGACATAGTGCTGCTTACTAAACGTGCTGCCAGTTTTTCCCCTACACTCGCATCTGGGGCGACTGCTCGCTCTTTTGCCATATTTATCAAAACTAAATCTGCCTTGTGACGATCCTTTAAGTTTGAAGACTTATGATAGGCAATATCGTGTTCTTTACAATATTCGTCTAATTTATTAACGCCTTTATCTCTCCGTGTAAGCCTTTTAATTAATTTAGTGCCAGGCCCGCAATAATTGTATCCTGGTAAATGTAACTCAAATGGTAAATTATTTATAAGCCAATTGAGAAGACTGCTCTCTCCAATACACATGATAAGACTAATGCATCATGAGTTAAACATTTAATAAATATTCGATTTATCAATCCAACTGTTTTCAGAAGAAGACAAACCTAACCATTTTACTAAAACCCTATTTCCTTTACTTCTAAGAACTTTCTCGACTAGATATAAATTGGGATGTTTTGTCTTTTGCAGCTCTTGCACATAAAATGCACCTAAAATGGGTTGGCCTCTGATTGCATCTTCAATTAAGTAGGTAATAGGAGTTGTATTTTGTATTTTTCGAATTTTAAATATTTCTGTCGACCAGTTAGGAGTATACCCCTTTTCAAATGTTCCTTTGTATTTACTGATACGTACATAATCACCCACTTTAAACTTACTTTTTAGAATGCCGGTTTTTACCAACCTGAAATATCTCTCTAATATGCATGTTTTATTAGTATTGTCCACGTTTGCTGGGATTTCATCAATTGTCCGATGATAGGTGTGATTGTATTTATAGATAACATTATTAAGACTATTATCTATCCAGTTATAGTCACCTTTTAAACTAAATTCCTTATACAGTTTAGATTTTAATGTTCTGATAAAACGCTCGACTATTGATGCCTTTTTTGTTGAGAAGGTTGAATAATGGTTTATACAATAAGATTTCATAAGTTTTTGAAATTTATTATTATAAAATTCTGTTCCATTATCAGTTTGCAGATTTTTGGGGACTCGCCCTTTATCCAACAAAATCTTGAAAGAGTTAAATACAACATCTTTGGTCTTACTTTTCAAAGGAAAGGTCCAAGCGTATTTCGAAAATGTATCAATAACAGTAAGAATAAATCTGTAATTTTTATTTTCTTTTGAAATTGATTGCATATCAATTAAGTCTGCTTGCCAAAGGTCATCTATATCTTTCATAATAACATGTCTTCGCGGAAAGTTTACCCTCGCATGTTTATGAATTTCGTTTACCACGTCGGCTTTACTCATATTCAAAACTCAGTATATAAACATTTGTAGTGAATCCAAAAATGATACTGAATGAAAACCATGTTATTGCTACTATTTATTCTTTAATTATGTCAGCTTCTTTTAATTCTTCGATTATCGATAGTATTTCATTATCATGGTTTGTATTGCCAGCATCTTTTGAAGCAACTAATAGTTTCAATCTCTCAACTAATTCGTTAGGGTCATCCCAATATACCAGATCAGTATTTTTTTTATATTTCTTTAACATTGCCAAGTATCCCCCAATTTTAGTGTGAATATTATCGTTTGACGTTTCGGAAAACAATGGTCTGATTATTTCACGATATTTTATTCCTTTATCACCTTTTATTTGACCTCTAGGATTGAAGTCTCTCTTATGAACGTTTGTATAATGCAATATATCTTTGTAGACAAGTTTATCTTTGCTAGATATTAGTTTTAAATCAGGTTTTTGTCGAAGTAAAAGTTCTTTCAGACCAGGAGTTAAATTGTAAGATTTATCACCGATTTTAATCAAAATGACGTTATCGTTATTCAAACTGTCAATTTTAGAAAATGACACTACTGAATTTCCCACCAATAAAGTTTTGTTTTCACTTCTTATTCCAAACGGTATATTTACACCATCATAAATATCATAGATATCCTGACCCTCTAATGAAATTTCTAAATCATCTGGTAATTTCAATGTAGGAGACTTTTTAACCAATTGTACAGAATTAAGTTTTGGTTCGAAACAGTCCTCAAACTTTGTAGATGAGCTAGTATTAATTTCATCCATTTCAACATCTCCAGAATTAGTGAGTATTGTATTTTCTAAATGTTTTATTTTTTCCATAGTTATATTCGAATCAACTATAGTTTTAAGGGGGTCTGTGACAGGTCTTAGCATTTTATCGAGTGACAAGTTCATTGAATGTTCCTGGTCCTTCATTTGTTTTATTTTATTCTTTATGGAGTCTACAGACTTCATTAATTCTATTTTAATATTTTTCTCCATGTTATACTATATCAACTGTGTTCAGCTAAAGAACAAATTATACTGAATTTGATTTTGTATTTTAATTACTTATATGTAGGTATATAGGTACTTATAAATAGTCAGTCAAATTTAAAAAACATATCAAAATTCTGTCTGTACCTTCCGTTATTTAATGACGATTCTTTATTAATAAGTAGAAAATTATAAGGTTTACTCCAAACAGTTTGACAAATATTTCTGAACTCCTTCCATTGTAAATCAGAACTAACACGCTCTTCATAGATATGTTTTAAATTCACATCATCTTGTTTGAATATAATAAGAAAATTAACATTGTCACGTAACAATTGCTTCGGAATTTTAGAATAGGTTTGAGATAAATAGAAACAATCTATTTGTTTATGCCTACCCATACAGAAATAATTGCGGATATTTACTTGATTTTCACACACGACATCATCAAAAATAAATACAGAATTAGTTAAAGCTTCACTTGGAGAAATGACATCTTTATCATCATTGAACTCGAAATAGTTAATCTGTGGCACTCTTTTTAATACTTCGATCAAGAAACGGTATTTTGGTTGAAAAGAAGTTTTAGAATAAAGATAAAGATTTTTAAATTTGACCCCATTTTCATGCAGCAGTAAACTAATCATAACATTCGTTTTGCCACAGTTTGATGGACCACATATTATGCAGCGAATGGTATTTGGTAATAAAACGCTATGTCTGATGTGGTGAACAGAGTCACTTAATCTGATAATATTAACATTGAGAGATATGGGTTGTTTGATCAACTTCATATTGTATATTAATCTAATTACCATCTAACATACACTTATATACTCGATACTACATGAACCTCATCATAGAACAAGCACGAACTTAAATTTGATGACGATAATAATAACGTTTAAGAAGTTAAATAAGTTTGAATAAAAGTCCATTGTTTGAGACATATCATTTTATTATAAGTTCATCGTAATAGTAGCATAATATATTTATTTATATTACATAACTTATTCCTAAATAATTATCATACATCATTTCTATACAATACATTAATTTATTCTTATTTTAGTATTTTAAATCATATAATTGGAATGAATATAATTTAGAACAGTGGATGTCAAGATGTGGATTACATAATAATTGGTGCTCAATTTAACGTAATAAGATCAATAAAAAGTTTAACGAACACTGGTTTAGATCATCGCATCACAATACCCCCAAGGCAAGGTGTGAATGTGATCTGCAAGTATCTGAACTTTGTCATCATTTCTATTTAATACTTGTTTACTAACTTGTTGTGAGTACAATATATGTTTGATAGATCTTATCATATTCATTTTAAACGATTGACTTTTATCTAATAACAAAGAGTCATTATAATCTGTTAGTTTTAAATGCTTAGTGACAGACTTAGACATACCTTTCGCTTTTGTTATCTTTGTCTTCAAACTGTTAATACAATAGAGTTTTGCTCTTAAGCCCGTAAATTCTGTAATTACATCACCGCCCATTTCATCTTTAAAAAGCCCAGGGATTTTTGAGTTGATTCTAGGTATGCTATATTGATTATCTATTGGGAAATTACTAGTGTCAAATTGTGCTATATTCTCACGCATATCATAATAAAAGTCGTCTGTATGAATTAAATAAAGTAAACTGTCCGTATCAGTATAACATAGTTCAACGCAGTCTCCATATTTTTTTTTTATAAAATCGTAGTGGAACTGATATAGGTGTTGTTTAGCGTACTCTAAAACTGTAAATCCGATGTAAATAGGTCGATCTAGTATTATTTTATCCCGATTCAACTGTATGGCTACGAAATCCTCTGCAAATATTGATACACTTTTTAAATTAGGTTTTGAAATCAATTTTTGTGCACAAAGCTTTTTATTTGTTAAGTTTTCCGTATCATTCCATTTGGTAACCAGTTTTATATCTACTTGTTTTCTTCTATTTTCTATAGTTTTACCGAATATTGCATTATTCAGAAGTTTAAAAAAATCTTTTTCAAATGAAGTTTTAGATACGATGCGCAAATTGGTATTAAGATCTATATATTTCTTCAAAAAGTTATCTTGCCTGAATGTAAGTATACGGTGAATTTTTTTTAAAACTAGCCCATTTTTAATGCATTGTTTTAAATGTACGTAATGGATGACATAATGAAATTTATCATATAGATTAGCAATTAATTTAGCTGTTTTCCCTCCTGGGGGTACAAATTTATCTACAGCAAATGGTAAATCTTTATGCTGATCATGAATACAATCCGGGTAAGATAAATCTACTTCTAAGATAAAACCATATAAGTTATCATCGGATATATGAATTACATTAAATATATCGATTTCATGCTGACTTAAAAATCTGAACTCTGAAACAGGCAACTTTTTAGTCATTGCGTAACCATAAAGATTATTACAATCCAGATATATTAAATAACTTGTAGGTTTTGTATCATTATAATGAGGTAAATATTTGTTATTTGCTTCAGCATGACGAAGGAAGCATTGTGCTAAACCCCCGCGTATGCCTTTTTCAAGAAATGTATAAATTTCTAAGTTGCTAATGAGCTCTAATTCAACATTAGTGTAAAGAAGCATTGCATCCCAACTTAAACTAGGTGAAGTCACATAGTGAGCAGGATCTAGTTTGTAAAAATGTAAACTTGTCTCTCTAAACTTTTCAAATATGTCACATAACAATAAAACATCACATTTCAAATACAGATCATTATACTCACCCAGCGTATTTATATTAAAATTATACCAAATATCTTTAGCATGAGCATATTCATCATCTGTTATAGATTCCATAGTTAAACTATTATAAAAACTAGCTTTTGAAGGTAGTTGTCTTTCATCAAATTTTGACCAGTCATCCATATAATCATATGGATAAATGCCTTTCTTACGTAATAACTTAAGTTTACTTTTATCCGAAAACTCTCTAGACAAATTGATAAAATCGTTCTCCCATAGACTTTTGCTTAAAGAATCCAGGCTTGAGCTAAGAAAATGAAATGAATCTATAAATTTAATCTGTATTGAGCGAGTGCCTTTTGTTGTTTTAATTATCTTAGTTATTGTCAGATATTTTTCTTTAGTTTTTGGTATTATTTTAATTGAGCCTTCATATTTAGCCAACTCTCTAATAAATATATGCGAGTCGTAACCACTTAGATTATGAAATACCACCGGTATGAATGGACACACTCTGTATATCAAATTACAATTCGAATGAGCGGCTCCTCTATACTCGGAAGTAATATGATCATGATCATGGACTTTATCTCCAGATAACGCCTGATTACAAATATGACACATAGTTGCATTTTGATGTTCTTGTTTTTGGTTATGTGTCAAAGGTTTCATTGATAAATGAGTCGACAAAATTGTGTTTAATCGCTTAACATCTTTTACTAAACGTTTAATAAAAACTTCGACACAATCTTTACCTCTGTATATGACGTACTTATTAAGTTTTTTATTATGAGAACAACATATGTAATATGCAAAACTTGACGGTTTATGTATTTTCAATGTGGTAGTATTTTTAGAACTATTCTCATTGCAATTTATAATCAAACTTTCAAAATCAGCATAAATAATAAAATTAATTTTAAGTTTTCTTTCATAGTTGTTAAATTTCAATATGGTATATTTTTCCGGTAGTATAGTCAGTACTTTAGAACAAGAGTGATTAACATATTTTTGTTCATTTGTAAAAAATTGTAAACATGAATCACATAAAAATACTTTACCATGATGATGAGTAACCTGACGCCGCACCAATCGAATGAGATTTTTTATTAAACAGTAATGTCCTTTACCATTCCGTTCAATATATAATAAATTAATATGATTCTCTTTTTTCTTATTCGTCATATATAGAGGTCCACTAATAATGCATTTGCTGTCTAAGCCATATACGCTAATACTTATTGTAGGATTAATCAATTCAAAAAGTTTAATATCATTGTGTGAAGGAGGTAATAACATTCCTTGTATATTGAGAATCTCGCTATAATGTGGATAGGATGTCGTTCTACACACATTTTTTACACAAGGAAATAATGCGGCTACGACACACCATAAGAAACAACATTCATCATTATTTCGTAAATTCAAACAACTTTTAGTATTTTTTATTATTGATGGCAAGTCAATATACGTACCGCCTCTCATAGGACAATATTTACTTATATTCATTTCAATATGACTTAACGAAAGGTATGTCCATCCTGACTGTACATGTTCAAATTCAGACATTTTCTGCATCAAGACATGTATTTTATTTAAAAAAAACTCATGTATGCATGTATTTTTGTAGATAATGTCGTATTTAGTGTTAAAAGATTTCACCTCAATTTGTTCATATTCAGATTTTATCAGGAGAAACTTAGCATATAGCTCAAAATTTACTTTTATACAGTCATACGTTTTTAGTATCATAGATATTAATTTATCAATATTTGGATGTATAGAATTCAGGATCGCCTCAGGGGTGAGGTACTCATCATCCTGACCTGTACGTGTACATGTCTGACTGTCACTCGGGATAGCATCGTAGGTGAGGTGATCCTCATCTTGGGTTAAGTTCAGACGAAAAGTTACGATTCTATTTTTAAATGCTGTTGCCACAATAAAAACATTTTTAAATTCAGTACTCAGTAAGCTATTTGTCTTGTGAACATTAGTTCTTTTATGATATGCATACTGATTTCGTGGTATTTCAGTTTTGCATTTGGTACAAGTCATAATTGTACTCATAGGTCTTCTGTGGTCTCTGAACTGTACAACTGTGAAATAAAACAATAGATATAAGTTAGGTATATTTATATTATTTGAGTGATTGAACACTTAGCTAAACTATATTTAGGAACAAATATATAGAAAAAATGAAAAATTAGTGATTAGTTTAATAAGAGTTATTAATAAGAGTAACTGGGCAGTTGCGGAAATCTTTATCTACTGAAGATGTAAACGCTTTAAGATGACGCCAAATCTCAGTATCTCCATCGACTTTTGTTTTAATTGTAACTATAGAGTTGCGCCACCTGTTGACCGGTGGTATGTCTGCTATCTCTTTACAGTTATAAATCTTAAGTTCGACGTAGTACGGCCCTGTTTTTGTTTCGCTTATTTTCTTAGCGTAGCCTTTAGCAACCCTCTTTGTGAAATAGGAATAAAGTGGGGGTGATGTTTTACCACTCGATGTGGATCCCCTCTCTTCCTCCTCATCGCTTTCACCACCGAACAGGTCCCGTGCCGTCAACTTATGATCGGCTATCGGAACCGGGTTAATTCGAGGTTTCTTCGATCCAGACGCCTTGGATCCATCAGCGGTTTTGGACCGCTTGCTTGTGGACGGTTTCTGTTGCTTCGACTGCGGGGTCACATCACATTCATCATCGGAAGAAAACAATTGAGGCATGGACTTGGACCTGAAACAATATATAAATAATATTTAAATTAAACTGATAGTGAACTAAGTCTATTGTGTAGTCATGAAAACATCATAAGCAGTGATAGCCTAGTGATAAATATGACTACTGAGGTGCCAAGTCCAAAGTCTTGAGTTCGAATCCAAAGCATACGATTCTGATTGATAGATTAGAAGTTATATAATGAAAGTTAAATTTGTATAATTGTTATGCATTTATTAATTTATTCAATCATTTATTCAATCATTCTGTCATTCATGAAAGAAAACATTTATTAATTTTAATCTTTCAATCATTTAATCAGTCATTCGTTCAATCATTTATTCAATCATTCAACCATTAATTCGATCATTCATTCATTCATTCAAGCATTCATTCATTCAATCATTCATTCATTAATCGGCTGAACTTGGTGTTGACATAATGAACAGACATCTAATAAAATAAAATAATAATAATTATTATTATTATTATTATGTTTTACTTACATTATGAAGTATTTTTCTGGTTCTGGTTGAAACGTCTAGGACTGCAAGTGGTGATTCTTCCCTCGAGAGAGCGATTATTGATTTTGTCTTGCAACGGTGTGGTTTATATACAACAAAATTATGTCATCCACAAAATAAATGCTTATACAGCAAAACAAGATATCTTATTAACTTGATATACTATACAAGTACCATGACTGCACTCGTTCTAATTACTTGCCGTACCTACATTTCTTTTCATACAAAAATCTTCAACGAACAAACAAATTCACTGACTGCATAATCGATATAGTGACTTACCTTAAGCATCAAGTAACAGTAGAGCTCTGTCAGCATTTTGCCCAAATATAAGAAATATTAAGGTCATGGTACACTGTATGCAATTTTTTATTTTAATCGTGTGTTATTGTATTAAATTAAGTGAAGAATCATTTCGGACGGCTAGTGTAAACGCATCCTAAGTGTAAGATACTAATAATTTCCTATGGTTTTGTTCCACACTACATAGAAAGATTAAATGTTTTTATTTTGTTTAGAGAAAAATATCGGTTATTTTAACTACCAAAATAAAGATGTGAGTAAAACCGCACGTAACCACTAGTCATAAGAATATTCTATATATGATTGCATTATTTTGAACTCTATCAGCTACAACAAATTTCATATATAAATCGGAGTAAAAAAGATACAACTTCACTTTACTTCTTTATTTCTTTTAGTGTGCTTCTGTTATATACTAATTCAACAATGTCGGTAAGTGCCCAATAAATAAAAAATACTTTGAATTATGCTATAGTCTTAATGATACCAGTACCACAAAAATAATGTGTCCTGTTTCAGATACCAAGCTGGGTTTATTCACCAACTTCACCTCCATTAATAATGGATCCTGATGTGGTTGATAGAGCCATAAATTATTTGGATATGGAAGAACAACACCGAACCCCACCTGCTCTAAATACAACGTATGATAACAAGAAAGAGTTAATAAGTTTTTACAAAACAATTTCCAACGGTGGTGCTAAAGTTATACGGATCGAAATCTACGACGCAAACCAATTTGAAAATAATTCTATGTGCCACTGCAGTGCGGAAATATGTGTTCAGCATATTGTGAAGGACATTAATAATGATAATATATACTTACGTGTAAAAGACTTGCTACCATATTTAAATAATACTTTTTATCAATCCTTGTAAAAGAAAACTGGAAGGAACATTCATATGTTAATTCAATTAAGTTATTGTTTATATTAATTAAAATGTAATATGAACTACTAAATAATTGCTAACATTATATTACAAGAAAATTGTAGTTTCATTTCAGTAGCTTAACCGCTGTTTGGCCGTGCGACGCCCCGAACGGGTGGTCGCTCACATTGTAAACAATCCTTATTAATTATGTGTATGTTTCTGAGTATTTCGGTTACACTTAATGTATTTTTTTATTGCTGATGAACAAACCTTTCGAACTGTTTTCATTTCGTTTGCATGTATGATTGTTTTCATTCATAAAATTATTTGTAAATTGATGATTAGTGATTTTGCTGTACATTGAATGATGAATAAATGAATGGTGAATTGGGGAGACCTGGATCTCCTTTGATCCAGGTCCCCCAATTTTACACTACTACTCTTCGAGTAAATCGAGATTATAAGTAGTGTTTATACGAAGTGAAAATTACGTTTTTTTCATAGCAAGCACAGCGAGTGAGGTGAAAAAAGCCGCGCCTGCTCGCGGGCTGAATGACAAGAAAGTAATCGGAGATATGTGCAGAACAAATCTATGAATTGAAGACGAAAAATCGTGATTTTATAATAAGAAAATGTTTGTCTGAAAACAGGCGATCCGGTCGCAAAACCGTATCCCGACTCGAAGGGCTGAAGGTGCGGCCAGTAAGTAATAAAATTTTCTATAAGCAAAGAATTTAAGCAGGAGGGGCTTCGAGTAAATCGAGATTATAAGTAGTTTTTACGAAGTGAAAATTATGAAAATTGTATATTTTTTTTTTTTTTTTCAAAGCTTGCAAAGCGAGCGAGGTGTAAAAAGCCGTGCCTGCTCGCGGGCTGATCGACAAGAAAGTAAAAATCAGAGGTAAATGCAGAACAAAGTTATGAATTTAAGACAAAAAATCGTGATTTTATAATAAGAAAATGTTTGTCTGCAAACCGGCGATACGGTTACAAAACCGTATCCCGAATCAAGGGACTAGGCGTGGCCAGTATGTAATAAATTATCTATAAGCAAAGATATTCAGACGGAGAGGCTTCGAGTAAATCGATATTATAGGTAGTGTTTTTACGAAGTGGAAATTACGAAAATTGTATTTTTTTTTTTTTTTTTTTCATAGCAAGCACAGCGACTGAGGTGAAAAAAGCCGCGCCTGCTCGCGGGCTGATTGACAAGAAAGTAATCGGAGATATGTGCAGAAAAAAAATATAAATTTAAGACGAAAAATCGTGATTTTATAATAAGAAAATGTTTGTCTGCAAACCGGTGATCCGGTCACAAAAGCGAATCCCGACTCAACGTGTTTAAGGCGTGGACAATAAGTAATAAATAATATATAAGAGTAGTGTATAATTGGGGGTTCTGGATCACTTGCCCTCGCTTCGCTCGAGCGCATGATCCAGAACTCCCCAATCATACACTAATATCGTGATCTGCGATATAGTTCATAATATTGATTGAGTTGCTCACGCTTCGCTCGAGCGCGTTATGCAGAACACCCCAATCAGCGGTGCGATGTATACTTAAAGTAATAAGTAATGAAATCTTCTTTCTTGAATCGCTGACCTGAGGTTTTTATGAATCTGAGTTCCGTTTATAATTTGTGTAAAACTAACTCATGTGCTGTATCACTCTCCTGATGGAATAGATCTGCAGTTGCTGTCGATATACTACTTACTCCCACTGGTCTTTGACGAACTAACAATCGATTTTTCATGATCAGTATGTTTGTTGCTAACTTTAACGAATTTGCGAAGATCCTCACCAGGTTCGCTTTTTAGTATAAGGTAGTGAGTATTTTTCAAGTTAGATTTCTCTGAATCTTCCAACTTCTGGTAAAATAAATCTTCTTTTTGGGTTATATCACTATCCTGATGTTTTAATTCACCTGAGTTCGATTTCTTTTTTCTAGGGTGCATATCTTGAATATATATTATCTCACCCCTAGTATTCTTGAAAATAAGTTTAGAAATGCCTTCCAAATCAAATTTCTCTGAGTGAAACATGATGTAGATAGGTAATATCAATAATTGTATCTCTCGTGGTGCAGTAAATATTTGTGTTATTTATTACTTAGTTATATACTTAAGATCTATCTATTACACTGCAATGCTAGGAGTCTAATGCTGCGATGCAGATACGCGTATTAAATATATACTCTCTTCCTTTCACAGCGTTCAAATAAAAACATTGAGGAAAATTTATAGCATGTTGCATCCAAGGATCGTCATAAATCTCCCAATCTTCTATAACACCTCCACATGAAAAACATGCTGCTTTATCATTTATACTATTGCCACAGTAAAAGAATCCAGCGTCAACCATTTCCATCACTAATCTTTTCTTTGAATCAGCCGTTGCCCAGTAATAGTTAAATGAAAATTGACGCATTTTATAAGTATTATACATGTCATATCGAGGTTTGTATTTATTATGAGACATGCTTCTCCGTTTTACAGATAACTGCATAATGACATCGTCTAGTTACAGTCAGCAGCTTATAACGATTTGACGACGTTGAAGAGATTGGGAGGGATAGGAAACGGTTTACCAAAAATAAAGAAATTAAACAAAAAAAAGTTTATTTTATAATTTTATTATCATAGCACCATTTATTTAAACACAGTACATTTTTTAAAGCACATACAGAGTCATGATAAATACAACTATACAAATCTTGAGAATATTTATATTGATGGTGCAGACTTAACAAACTAGAACAACCTTTATCTTCTAAATTAAATATGTTACTATTACTGTTTTCTAATATATTTTTTAACCACATGACTTTTTCTGAACCTTTAACATAGACACATTTATCTCTTAAAATATCAGCAATAAAATTCTGGTAATTGGAATATGGAATAAATCCTTCACACCAATATATCTTTCTGTTACGTTCAATCCAACTAACTTGTTTTTTTTCTTGTTTCGTTAATTTTTCAAATGGAAATGGTGGCTTAAATAAAAACACTTGTAATGTTTTATTATATAATATAGCGATTTCTTTTATTATAAATTCATTTGTTTCTGTTTTAAAGCCTTGAATATCCACAATAGCAATCATGATAACCTGCGCACAATGTTGCTGAGAGGTTTGTATTCCACAAGTCGATCGTTTATAATCAAACAATATGCAGTAGTCTTATCTGGTATTGGCGTTGAACATTCAATTTCTATGCGTACGTCTACTGGACCTGATTTTAGACTATCGTTTTGCCTTGAGCAGTCTAAGATAAACAGGGGAGCTTTTTCTTTGAAGTCCTTTAGATCGAGCAACGGGTCTACTGGACAGTTGTAATACGACTGACGAAATTTCACATACATTTCATATAATATACTGTATTTGTTGTCAGAAAACTTTAAACCCAAAGGCTCATAAGGATAATATTGAGAATTTAAGAAGAGCGTAACGTTTGTCACCTCGCAATGATCGAATAGAGATATGTCTTTAGTTTTATTATTTTTTCTGTTAGTTTGTAAGCAAAAAATTACATATCTAGGCTTTTCCAATTGTGAAGCAGTCTTAACTGACCAAGAATGTTTTGTGGTTTTAGGTAGTAAAGGATATTCATATAAATCCCAATTTCTAAAAGCCATCTGAATGGGTTTATCTCTTTCTAAATGCTTTAAAAGTGTTAATCGTTCTCGATCTGACACTTTTATGTGTGGCACCCTCCATTGAACTCTTTGCATATCTATTTGAAAATGAGCAACATCATCAGTAAGAATAACGCTGTTTAAGTTAGAGTTACTTCTATTCAATATAAGTTCATGTTTACAATTTATAACGATTTTATTGTAATCCTCTGCAAACCCTAAAATCTTATTTAGCGGTATCACTAAACTAAAATGCCCATCACTTTGGAATCCGTTTAAATTCCAACCCCATAACGCAGCAACTTTATTTTCAGCTTCATTTAATGAGATGTATGATTTTATTGTTGACGTTATTCCAGAATTTTTTATACGATCTATTTCAATACCATTCATTTCGTACCTGATGTCTTGAAACAAAGACATAACAGGGTTATTAGTGAACGTAACAGTTTTCTTGATCGGATTCCCATCTTTACCGAACAGCTTTGCTTGGCCTTCGATGTAAATTGAACTGGCTGATGGTAGCACGTATATGTCTTGCTGATGTATGGGGATTCTGATTTCATCGTTTTCTCTAAAGCTGTTATTGTAGGGATTATATGAATGGATTTCATAACTTTCGATCGAACTATCGAAGTGTGGTAATTCAGTAATCTGGAGTATATTCATACTTTAAAACCTAGGGCTCTAAGAAAACCTTTATTTGCTTCAGTCAATTTCTTAACTTTTTTCTTACGTCTATTCACCTTAGTGGTCGTTGAAGGAATAATACGTTTTATTTTCACAGGAGTGTTTTTATAATATAGTATCATTTTGTTTTTCTTAAATGAAGACGTAGTTGAATATTGAATTCGTCACCAAAGTTAATACAATAACCAAATTGATCAACAATTCTAACAGATATAGATGAAATTATATTTTTGTTCACCGGAAAGTAAATAACGTTTCGTGGTATTTCTATGCACTGATGACCCGGAGCAGTATCAAATACAAATTCATGAATAAAATGAGTTGGTAGTCCGTTGCAGTACGAACTGTGTACAAGATCACATTCAATTCTGATTACAGATAGACTGCTGCTATTGATGGACACATTTGATCTTGAATTTAACACTGAAAAGTATAACAAACCGCACTCGTATTGATCGGATAAATGCAGTGGAGGTTGAAAGTATGACACCAAATCAGATTTATTTCCAGAGATGGTAACTGTGGTAGACATGCTTGCATACTGGACTGTTTCAGAAGATCCTGTTTATTTTATCCCTAGACTACTCCAAAAATTCCTTAGAAAAATTAAACAGAGATGTCCGCAATTGAAAGGATGATCGCGTTGTATATTTTCATAATTATAGTGGACTTTAGTACCTCCGTATTTTATAAATTCTTTTGGAGGCTTAAGATTTCCGTAACTGTCAAAGTACTCAATATAATCATTGTATTTTGCATAGGCTACCCAATGAGAGCCAGGATCTTTTGAACTATCTAAATTAATAACTCCACATTCTTTTTTAAACGGGCATTTAGGAAGTTCATCTCTCATAAAGACTCCTCTAAAATATGGAATATTAGTTCCATACTTCAAAATGTCAAAGTTAGTTAGGGCTCGTTTGGGTAGCCGATATCTTAGTTTTTTTCATTTGATACATAAATTCCAAACCCGTTTTTATGTGGTTTAAGGTGTAGTCCTTTCCCAATGCAGAGAGCTTCCATTTTTTCATTGTGTCTCTTCGATTCAGCCAACAGCTTTTTAGCCATCTTGAATTCATTTATGGTTTTGGTAATACCTGCTGCACCGCCTGCTATTGCTCCCACTGCTGATAATCCAGCAAAAATAGGAATCAAAGGTAATACACCACCAGTTTTTGGTATAGGAATAACACGAGGAAGTTTTATGGATGAATCATCAGCTAATTCTCTGGCTGCGGCCATAGCTAATTCTATTGCCACTTTTTTGCATTTTGGTTTTAGTTTTTTCATGTGTCTTTTCGTTTTAGTGATAACATTTTTAAATTTGTTTTTTAACCCTTTTCCAGGTGTAAGTTTTTGAAAGCACTTTTTTCTATTTCTTTTTAGGCCGGAACCAGTTTTAATTTTTGTAGACATTGTCTTGCTTACTAAGCGTGCTGCGATTTTCTCGCTTACACTTGCATCCGAAGCAACTGCTCGCTCTTTTGCCATTTTCAACAAAATTAAATCAGCTCTGTGACGATTCTTTAAGTTTGATGATTTGAGATAGGCAATGTCGTGTTCTTTGCAATGTTCGTCTAATTTATTAATACCTTCGTCTCCGCGTGTAAGCCTTTTAATTAATTTTGTACCAGGACCACAATAATTGTATCCTGGTAAGTGTAATTCAAATGGTAAATTGTTTATAAGCCAATTGAGAAGACTACTCTCTCCAATACACATCATAAGACTAATGAATCTGGATTGAACACTTTAATAAATACTTATACGGTTAGTAAAGTTATTTTTATTTATATTACTACATTCGATTTATCAATCCAACTGTTTTCAGCAGAAGATAAACCTAACCATTTTACTAAAACCCTGTTTCCTTTTCTTCTAAGAACTTTCTCGACTAGATATACATTAGGATATTTTGTCTTTTGAAGCTCTTGTAAGTAAAATGCCCCTAAAATAGGTTGACCTCTGATTGTATCTTCAATTAAGTAGGTAATAGGAGTTGTATTTTGTATTTTTCGAATTTTAAATATTTCTGTCGACCAGTTGGGGGTATATCCTTTTTCAAATGTTCCTTTGTATTTACTGATACGTACATAATCACCCACTTTATACTTGCTTTTTATTCTTTCATTTTTTACCGACCTTAAATACCTTTCTAATATACGTTTTTTATTCATGTTATCCACATTAGCAGGAATTTCATGAATTGTCCGATGGCATGTGTGATTGTATTTATATATAACATCATTAAGTGTACTATCTACCCAATTATAGCTGCCTTTTAAACTGAATTCCTTATACAGTTTAGATTTCAAAGTTCTGATAAATCTTTCAACTATTGAAGCCTTTTTTGTTGAAAAGGTTGAATAGTGGTTAATATGATTAGATTTCATAAGCTTTTGAAATTTATTATTATAAAATTCTGTTCCATTATCTGTTTGGAGGTTTTTTGAAACACGCCCTGTAGCCAACAAAACTTTGAATGAGTTACATACATCATCTTTGGTTTTACTTTTCAGAGGAAAGGCCCAAGCATATTTCGAAAATGTATCGATAACGGTAAGAATAAATCTGTAATTTTTATTTTCTTTTGAAATTGATTGCATATCAATTAAATCTGCTTGCCACAGGTCGTCTATATCTTTCATAATAACATGTCTTCGGGGAAAGTTTACCCTTGCATTTTTATGAATTTCGTTTACCACATCGGCTTTGCTCATGTTCAGAATTCAGTACATTTGTCTTGAATCCATGAATAATACTGAATGTAAAGCATATTATTACGACTATTTATTCTTTAATTATGTCAGCTTCTTTTAATTCTTCAATTATCGATAAAATTTCATTATCATGGTTTGTATTGCCAGCATCTCTTGAAGCTACTATTAGTTTCAATCTCTCGACTAATTCGTTAGGATCATCCCAATATACCAAGTCAGTGTTGTTTTTGTATTTTTTTAACGTTGGTAATTTTCCTCCAAGTTTAGTGTGAGCATGTATAACATCGTTTGACAATTCGGAAAATAGAGGTTTTATTATTTTACAATATTTTGTACCTTTGTCACCTCTTATTTGACCTTTAGGATTAAAATCTCTTTTATGTGCATTTGTATAGTGTAACATATCCTTATAGACAAGTTTATCTTCGCTCGATATTAACTTAAAATCGGGTTTTCTTCGGAGTAAAAGTTCTTTTAGACCAACTGTTAAATTGTAAGCTTTGTCACCGATTTTAATTAAAATGATTGTATCGTTATTCAAACTATCAATTTTAGAAAATGATACTGCTGAATTACCCATCAATAAAGTTTTATTTTCACTTCTAATTCCAAACGGTATACTAACACCGTCATAAATACCAAAGATATCATCATCCTCTAATGACATTTCTAAATTATCTATCGATTCCTTTTTAGCATTTTGTTTGACGAATTGGGTAGAATTTAGTTTTGGATCGTAACAGTCATTGAGCTTTGTAGATGAGCTAGTATTCTTTTCATCGAATTCGATTCCTTCAGAATTATTTAAGGTTGGATTTTCATTTATTTTTGTTTTTTCTGCACATTTATTAGATTCAACAAGAGTTTTTAGAGGATTTGTGACAGGTTTTAGAATTTTATCAAGTGACAAGTTCATTGTATGTTCCTGATTTTTCATTTGTTTTATTTTATTCTTTATCGAGTCGACAGACTTCACTAATTCCATTTTAATATTTTTGTCCATCTTACAATAAATAACAACTGTATTCAACTAAACAAGGAATAATACTAACAGTATTTATGTATGTAATTCATTTATAAGTATGTACCTTCATTCAAAGTTTAAAAAAATATCAAAATTCTGTCTGTACCTCCCATTATTTAATGCCGACTCTTTATTAATAAGTAGAAAATTATAAGGGTTACTCCAAACAGTTTTACAAACTTCTTTAAACTGATTCCACAGCAGATCAGAATTTACATGTTCTTCATAGATATGCTTTAAGTTCACATCATCTTGTTTAAATATTATAAGAAAATTAGCATTATCACGTAGCAACTGTTTCGGAATTTTTGAGTAGGTTTGTGATAAATAAAAGCAGTCAATTTGCTTATGTCTTCCCATAGAGAAATAATTACGAATGTTTATTTGCTTTTCACACACAACATCATCAAAAATAAATACAGAATTTGTTAAAGCTTCATTCGGAGCTATAACATCTTTGTCGTCATTGAACTCATTGAACTGTATCTGAGGTACTCTTCTTAATACTTCACTTAAAAAGCGATATTTTGGCTGGAAAGTAGTTTTCGAGTAAAGATAAAGATTTTTAAATTTAAGCCCATTTTCATGCAGCAGTAAACTGATCATAACGTTTGTTTTACCACAGTTCGAGGGTCCACATATTATGCAGCGAATTGTATTAGGCAATAAAGCACTATGTCTAATCTGACGAGGTGAGTCATTGAAATTGATATTATTCACGTTCAAGGATATGGGTTGTTTGATCAACTTCATCTTGCCTATTATTTATTTTCATTACTTACTATCCTTTATATATGAATATGTGAATTGCGAGCACAGTATTCTAGCAACGGGTTTGGACCTGGGTCGTTATTAAGAGTCGTGTCCTCGACTGAGTTACACAGCAACAGTGTCCGTCACAGTGTTCGTAGTGGACGAGTTTTTTTAAAATTATTATTAAATTATCTTTAATCGTCAATTCATCTATTTAAGATTGTAAGTAACTAATAAATTTGTCAAGTCTAATAATAAAAATAATGTTAATTTAATATAAAAGAAAATGTAAATTAATTTTATATTTTTTTTTATTTTTCAGAAAATGGAAGGCCTTGATATTGTCGATGATGTTATTAAGTCATTCTATTTTACTCAAGAATTTGCTGGGGACAATGTTGAACAAACTGAGTTCCAGGAAAATCAGCAGGATAAAGTCAAGGATACTCAAGAAAGACCAATAAAAAGAAAAAACAAGAAGTCGAAATTAACTTCTAAAATGACCCTGCCCAAACTATTGGATACACCGTCTACATCTTACGTAATTCGCAAGGAGCCAGGAAAAGCACACCATTTAATAAAAATATCTATTTGTGATTTAAATGACAATAATTTAATAAATCGTGTTGATCGCAGTGATAGTGATTGTGCTTGTGTGAATGTTCAGTATTTAGTCAAGGACAATTACGATGAAATTATGGATGAAGCAGAATATCTCGTCGGCAAAATAGTTAAAAAATTAAGTTCAGCCACATGCAGATCTTAAATGAAGTTTATAAGTTATTGTTTATTAGTTATTATTATTGGTAGAGTTTATTTAATTGAAGGCGAAACAATAAAATTAAAATTGATTCTACATAATGTTTTTTTTATTATTCACCTAATAAGTTAGTATACAGGGTCAAATTAAATTAGCTAGTGAAACTCCACAGACGTGATGGGTATCGATATCTAAACGCAACAAAAAAAAAAGATTTTTATTATTTTTATTTGGGGTCCACGACCGCTGGTTGTGCTGATACTTGAAGTATGAGTTGACAAAATCTGTTTTCTTTTGTTTTATCATGTTTAGGTATCGATACCCATCCCATCTGAGGAGTTTCTCTAGCTAATTTAATTTGATCCTGTATGATACCTCTTAATAATAAACACTGCTTAGTTATGACAAGCTTATAGACATAAAAAATATATTAACATTAATCATGACATAATCTATACACAGTGTTTATAAGAGGGAAAATCTTTCGGAAAAGGAAAAGAAAAGAAAATAAATATCGATAATACATTTATTGATTATAGTTACATTCATTTATTACATTTTTTTATTCGATTACATACTTATTACACATTTAAATCATTTGTAATTGGCTTTTTTAACTTAAACAATAGTTTTAGCACAGTAGAACGAATACAGTAATCCTACAAGTATTAAAGTATTGAACTATAATGCCCCCAAGGCAAAGTGTTGAAACAACCTTCAGTTCTCTGCCTTTTATCGTCATCACTATTAAGTATGAGTTTATTTAATTTTTGTGTAAAAACTTGATGATTTTTAGATCTTATAACATACATATCATCTCGCAGGTTATCATTAAACATTAATACCCTTTTATATTTTTCAATATCCAATTTTTTCGTTATCGGCTTAGTTACCCCCTTTGCTTTCTTTATAGTTTTATTTTCAGTGCGTACACAATACAACTTAGCTCGTAAACCTACAAATTCTGAAATAATCTCTCCACCCAATTCGTCTTTGAAATAGCCTGGAATTTTCATGTTGGCTTTTGGTAACCCATATATATTGTTATCCTCAAAATTGCTTGTGTCAAAATAACGAATATTGTTTTTCATATCCTCATAAAAATTATCAGTTTTTACAAAATAAAGTAAACTGTCAGTATCAGTATAACATAAAATTACATTATTTCCATACATTTTTTTAATTACAGAATAATGAAAATTATATAAATGTGTTTTAGAAATTTCAAGAATAGAAAATCCAATATAAATAGGACGATCTAATATAACTTTTGTCTTATTTAATTGAATAGCTACTAAATTTTCGGATAAAATTGACAAGTCTTTAAAATGCGGTGCGCTAATATACCTTTCAGCGCCAAACAATTTGTTGGTTGTATTTAACTTATCTTTCCATAATTTTACAAGCCTAACATCAACTTGTTTCCGCTTGTTTTCAATTGTTTTTCCAAAAATTGAATTGTTTTGTTTCTTAAAAAAATCTTTTTCAAAATCCGATTTAGCTTTTTGCCTGAGAGAAGTATTTAATAAAATATATGGTTTTAAAAAGTTATCTTGGTAGAATGATAATATTCTATATATTTTTAACAATATTAAACCATTTTCCAAGCACTCTTGTAAATGTGTATAATGGATAACAAAACGATGTTTACTGTATAAATTTGCAATTAATTTTTTACACTTGCTTTGCATAGGTGAATATTTTTCGGCAGCAAATGGTAAATCCGAATGAGCATTATGAATGTTAGGGGGGTAATATAAATCTACCTCTAAAATGTATCCTTCATTACCGTTTTTGTTAACATCATTTATATTAAACTTATTTATTTCATTATCATTAAGAAATCGGAAGTTACGCATTGGAAGTTTCTGCATCATTGCAAAGCCGTATAAATTCACACAGTCAAGATAAATAAGATATGTGCTTGCTTTGTCCTTATTATACGATGATTGATATTTGTTATTAGCTTTGGCATATCTTAATGAGCATTGGGCAAGACCTCCTCGAATTCCATTTTCTAACATTTGGTACATTTCTACATCAGATATTAAATCAAGCTCTACTTTAGTGTACAATAGCATAGCATCCCAACTTAACGATGGCGATGAAACATAATAGCATGGGTCTAAATTATAATAAAGTAAACTCATTTCTCGAAACTTTTCAAAAATATCGCATAATAACAGTACATCACATTTTAAATAAAGGTCTGTATACTCTCCCAAATTTTTTATTTTAAAAGTTTGCCATACGTTTAAAGCATGCTGATAATCTTCAGTTGAAATATTTTCTCCCGTTAGTTTACTGAAAAATTTTGATTGTTCTGGCAATTGGGTTTCATCATATTTTTCCCATTTGTCTACATAATCATAACAATATACACCTTTTCTACACGCTAAATTAAATAAACGATCATGATTGAAAAACAAGCGCATGTGTTGAAAATCATCCGAGTGTAACGTTTTTATCAATTTATCTAAACTAGTACTTAAAAAGTTAAACGAATCAATAAATTTCAACTGAACTATATTTTTATTATCAATAGGTATGAATTTTGTAAACGATATGTACTTTTCTTTTGATTTAGGAATTAAAGTAATTTTTCCAATTATATCCGACAGCTCTTTTATAAATAAATGACAATCATATCCAGATAGATTGTGAAAAATTATAGGTATGTACTGACATTGTTTCAAATTTAAATTACAAGCATTGTGTGCAGGACCTCTATATTTACCTGTGAAATGATCATGATCTTTAACTTTTTTATCATTTTGTGCAAACTTGGTTTTACAAATGTAGCATAATTGAGCTGTTTTGAATGATTTTAACTCATCAGAAGTGAGAGGTAACATTGGCTGTTTATTTTGTAAAATTTTATACAGCCTTTCTATATCATTTGTAATGGTTTCAACAAATTTTTGTGCACAGTTTGGACCTCTATAACTAACCAAATCATTTAATTCAGGTTTAGATTTGCAACAAATATAATAAGCATACGATGATGCTTCATGTGACTGTACAGATTCGGTAAAAAGCGATTTATTTTTGTCTGAGTATTTGCAAAGCAAACTTTCAAAATCTCCATATATTACAATTGGAATTCTTTGGGTTCTCTCAAAGTTTGAAAATTGTAATTTGCTATGTTCATTGGGCAAAACTGTTTTTATTCTACTACAATTATGATTTAATAATTTATCTTCATTGCCATAATACAAAAAACACTCATCACATAAAAATACTTTAGCTTTATGTTTGGTTAATTGTTGGTGCACTAGGCGACTAAAGTTTTTTATTAAACAAAAATGGGCTTTATCATCTTTAGTTATGTACAACAAATTGACATGTGTAAGCTTTCGTTCACGAGTCAAATATAGAGGACCCGTTACATGATTATTAGCTTCAAGACCATAAACATTCACACTTATACAAGGATTATTTTTCTCAAATATTTTAATATCATCGAAACTTGGTGGAAAAGACATATCATTTATTTTTAAAAGCAACGTATAGTGTGGGTACGATTGCGTTCTATTAGCGTTCAATCTTTTTGGAAACATGTGGGCAATAATACACCACAAAAAACAATGATTGTCATTGTTGCGTATATTCAAACATGACTTTGTGTTTTTTATAACCGTAGGCAATTCTAAGTATGTTCCAGCTCTTAAAGTATTGTACTTGTTTATGTTTATTTCCAAATGGTTTATAGAATTAATAGCCCAGCCAGATTCGGCAAGTTCAAACTCTAAACATTTAGATATTAATTTTTCAGAGCATTTAAAATACATATTATAAACATTTGTATTCGGAACTGCTATCTCATATTTCGTGTTGAAAGATTTCATAGAGCTTTCATTATTTTTTGGCAAAATGTATGACACAAATAATTCAAAATTGACTTTAATTGCTTTATGTTTTTGAATCATAAGATTGATAATATCACATACAGACTTTGAAATTTGATTTAAAAACGTTTCTGGAGTTATTGTTACTTCACTAGATTTAAGTGGATTCACTTTGTAACTTATGATTCTATTTCTAAAAGCAGTAGCAATAATTTGAATATTTTCGAATTCGGAGCACAGCAATCGATTAGATTTATGAATATTTGTTCTACTGTGTGCTGATAATTTTGAAACATAAATATTACAGTCTTTACAAAAAAACATGTTCATTACACTTATTTTTAATTTTATAAAAAACTAATTTTAGTAAATGTTTTTTTTTATCTGAGTCATCCAATTTTTATTTAAAAGTTGGTAAATTCTCATAATTATGTAAAATTTCTAAGTTTTTAATTTCTCAGTTCATAATTTCTCAGTTCTTAATTTCTCAGTTTTTTATTTCTCAGTTCTTAATTTCTCAGTTTTTAATTTCTCAGTTCTTAATTTCAGAATTTCTTATTTCGAGTTTTTTAATTTCTCAAGTTTCAATTTCGATTTTACATCGAAACTCTGAAAAAGTACATGTAAAATAATTATTATAAATCAAATAAATATTCTCACATTTCTTTATAAAGACTGTATCAACTATATTATATCAGTTTGCAAAAAAAAAAAATGAGATAAAATAGTTTACATTAAAAAAAAATTAAACAGATTTATATTATTAATTACAAAAACTGCCCCATAAAGAGCACATAATGTAGAAGAGTTATTAAAAAACTGAATAAAAATTAAATTTCATTTAAGAATGTTTACTGTATAGAACAGGCTGAATTTCTTTAAATTCAGCCTTTCCAGTATTCACAAGGTGTGTTAAAGCCTTCCACACGACACTATCTTTATCGGTTGATAATTTTAATGCTACAAGAGACTGTTTCCAACGTTCATTTGGGGTAAGTTTTTCCACTTCACCTGTGTTATAAACTCTTAATTCAAAATAATACTTTCCAACCCTGCCCGGGTTTGATTGGAAGGTATAACCATCAGCCACTCGCTGAGTGAAGCAGCTCTTCAGAGTGGCAGCACGGATCAGCGGTCGAGACGATTCATCCTGAAATACATAAGATGACTAGTTTTAATTAAAAATAATAATGCGTGAGGGCGAGTAATTAAAAAATAGATAAGAAAAAAAATAGATAAGTAAAAAAAATATAATAGATAAACTCCAGACTTCCACGTTCTTGAATCTACCGTTACCATAACTATAATCTATTATCTATTAGAAAAGGTCTATTTAAACACTTGTGTCCACAAATAAGTATAATTTTGATGGAGAAAATCACACGCTGTAAAACACTGGAATGCTTTTAAATGAAATGGGAATTTAACATGTTTGAAAAAAATATCTTACCTCAGAGTCTGAAGCGATGGTATTCCGTTTTCTTTTTGGAGCTGGTGTTGTAACAACTGCTGGCCCGTCGCTATCAGACTCTGGTTCTGAAGCAAAAGGATTTTTAGAAAGCAAAGACTTCTTCTTCTGAGACACTTTCTTATCTCTCTTCACAGCTGTTTTTTTTGATTTGCCGCTTGTTTTTTCTTTTGTTGGTCCAGACGTTGAAGGTGTGGAGTCCTCTTCTTCAACCCAAAAAGGATTATTCATCGACTGAGCCCTGAAAACATTATTAAAATGCAATAAATATTTTTGTTACTAACATTAGCAACATGAAACAACAGCACCCGTATTCATCAAAGGGTTAGGCAGAGGTGTGCTGTTAGTCCCTCCCCCTTACTTTTTACAGGAGCGTTTTGAAATCTCATCGAATAGGAAATAATATATTTACAGTACTTATCAGGAAAAAAAACTTTAAATGACCTAAGAATCGAACCCAGGCCTTATTTTTATTGCACGATAGAGCACCGAAGCAAGAATTATTATTAGATAAACGTTTGTAAAAATATTAATATGAAACTACAAATGCAGTACAAGTACAATAGTTTTGAAATAACTATTATATGATCTAAACTTAATTGAATAATTGCAGTGGTAAAACAATTAACTATTACAGTCCTAGGATCGAAGAAAAAATATTTATTAAATAAAATATAATACTCACATACTTTGTTTCTGCAACACTTGTGAACAACCACAAACAAATTTAAACTCACTGTTCAGTGAAATGCACTTCAGCACAACAATGACAAAATGTAAAGAAATTCTCTCACATGATTTTTATAGACCTAAATCCTAAAGCCTTAGTCATATGTTAGTATCTAACAATAATTACTTCGAAAAATTAATTAAAATAATATTTGATAATAGAATTTCATCTCTATCACCTGAGAACTTAGAGTAGATTTTATTTTATTCATTTCTCGTACTGAAGTCGCAATGTGAATGCTTCCGAATACTCTAGTTATGGAAAGTGTTTTCACAGCACTTTATCCTTATTAGAGTTTTTGGAGGCGACTGGAGACGACAATCGTAAAAGGAATGAGGTGCCAATTAACTCTGGCGGAATACATACAAACCTATAAGAAACCAATAAAATGAGATCTCTGGTAGTTATTTGTCATGTATACAGAAATGTCGCCTTATTCTTTAAACTCTCAAGTCGTAAAGGCTATGTTAGCTATAGCTATCCTGCTCATTTTAATGTAAATGGAAAGAGGTGGCAATGGATTCCTAAGTGATTTTTTTATAGAACTCGTAATAAGATATTACAGAATTAGGCCGGGTGATTGAATGTTGGGAAATGAAACAAACAGAATTTTAATTTTTAAATATATTCATGAAAGGGGTAATTAATCTTCTAAGAAATAACAGATTCCTTACCTAATCTAACATCAACGTGTATAATTATAATAAGCACTTTTTTCGTTACTATTTAGTAAGGAACCTGATATTTCATAAAAGATGAATTACTCTTTTAATGGATATGTTTTAAAATTAATATTCTGTTTGTTTCATTTCCCAACATTCATTATTCACCCGACCTAATTCTGTAATACCTTATTACGAATTGTATTTTTTTTTTTATAGAAATGAAAATTAATATTGGAAAATGAAAACAAACAGAATTTTAATTTTTAAATATATTCATTAAAAGAGTACCTAATTAATCTTCTTAGAAATAACAGATTCCTTACCTAATCTAACATCAATGTGTATGAAATAAAAAGTTTTTTTTTTTGTTTTTCTTCTTTTTTTTGTTTTTATGCGATACAATCAACAATATTAGTTGTACTATTTAAATATATTATTAAATGCTATTTTATTATGCTAATTATTAAAAAAAAAAAACGATACTAACATAATGATTACATTAAATATCTCTCTCTATACTTAAAAAAATTATAAAATAATTTCAATTACATATTCTCACGAATTTTACTAATAATGTTTTCTAAATCTAAGTATATATCACTTGTGACAACATTTTCAGTTATAAATTGCACACACTTATTTGCACTGCACTCGCAAGATTTTTCTGGTAAATTATCACTCTCGTATATCTCAATTTTGATCATGCATGTCCTTGAAGATGTATTTGGCGCCCTGGTTTTGATGTACGAGTAGTTTTGCTGTCGTTCACGTTTCTGTGGAGGACCTGCCGCGTCATTTTTTCTCTTCAAATTGAGTCGTGATGTAACAGATTCTTTGAGCTGCTTGTTTGGGATAAAATTAAAAAGATCCTCGTTGTCCTGAAAACAGAAATAAATTGTGTTATAAATATGATTACATACAATGCCTGCATTATAATAATTAATAAAAAACAATAATAATAATTTAATATGTTAAAACTATTACTTACCGACATTGTGATTGAATCTCAGGACAATGAAAACAACCAAAAACAAAAAACTTGTATTTACTGTGTCGCAGTCAAAGGCTCTCTACGATCTAGATACAAAACAGATTCTCTTATATAAGGTATATAAATTCATGTCTATAAGGTTTAATTTCCTTCATAATATTACAACTATGTGCTTGGCGGCAGAATCAAGTCGAAACAAGTCGATATCATGAATGTACCTGTGTACTTTAATAATGAATACATATTTTATCTCATCACTGACGACACGTTTGGCGCATTCGTTAAGAGCTCGACTCGCTACATCACAATGTAAATAGTAGGTTTAAAATAGATGTTTCAATTAATGTGCCAAAGTGTTGCGGGTTCGATTCCCGCACGGAACAAATGAGTATTTGTTCCGGTTTGGTTTTGGTTTTTATGTTTTTTTTTTTTTTACGTTCTTTTATATTATAATCAATTACTCTATCTCCATAATACAGTTACTTTTACACACGGCTACACATTAAGTTATAATTTCCAGTAATAGCTGACCTCTCAATATGGTTTTTGTATCCATCAATACAAAAAAATATGCACCACATCGTTTCAATGCAGCGCAGCGCGGCGATCAAACATGATATCGTTGTTTATTATTTTTAAGTTCACGCGATAATTTTGCTTCGCTATAACAGTTCGATACCATACCAGTTTATGAATACGCACGACAACCGCTCGGACCGGTAAAAACAATTGGAGATCCTGTATCAAGCGCTCCACTGTGAATGAAACACAATATTCAATCAATATTATGAAGTATATAGCAGATCACGATAGTAATGTATGATTGGGGAGTTCTGGATCACGCGTTCGAGCGAAGCGAGAGCAAGTGATCCAGAACCCCCAATTATACACTACTTATAAGCAAAGAAATTCAGTCGGAAAGGCTTCGAATAAATCGAAAGTATCGGTAGTGTTTTTACGAAGTGAAAATTACGAAAATTGTATTTATTTTTTTGTTTTTTTCATTAGCTGCAAAGCGACCGAGGTGTGGAAAGCCACACCTGCTCGCGGGCTGATTGACAAGAAAGTAATCGGAGATATGTGCAGAAAAAAATATAAATTTAAGATGAAAAATCGTGATTTTATAATAAGAAAAAGTTTGTCTGCAAACCGGTAAACCGGTCGCAAAACCGAATCCTGACTCAACAGGCTGAAGGGCTGGCCAGTCAGTAATAAATAATCAATAAGCAAAGAAATTCAGACGGAGAAGCTTTGAGTAAATTGATATTATAGGTAGTGTTTTTACGAAGTGAAAATTATGTTTTTTTTTTTTTTTTCCAGAGCTTGCCACGCGTACTTGATGTTTTAAGCCACGCCTGCTCGTGGGCTGATTAACAAGAAAGTAAAAAATCAGAGGTAAATGCAGAATAAAATTATGAATTTAAGACGAATAATCGTGTATTTATAATAAAAAAATGTTTGCTGCAAACCGGCGATCCGGTCGCAAAACCGTATCCCGACTCAACTGGCTGAAGGCGTGGCCAGTATGTAATAAATTATCTATAAGCAAAGAAATTCAGCCGGAGAGGCTTCGAGTAAATCGAGATTATAAGTAGTGGTTTTACGAAGTGAAAATTACGAAAATTGTATATTTTGTTTTGTTTTTTTCAGAGCTTGCAAAGTAAAGGAGGTTTAAAAAGCCACGCCTGCTCGTGGGCTGATTGACAAGAAAGTAAAAAAACAGAGGTAAATGCAGAACAAAATTATGAATTTACGACGAAAAATCGTGATTTTATAATAAGAAAATGTTTGTCTGCAAACCGGCGATCCGGTCGCAAAACCGTATCCCGAATCAAGGGACTAGGCGTGGCCAGTATGTAATAAATTATCTATAAGCAAAGAAATTCAGCCGGAGAGGCTTCGAGTAAATCGAGATTATAAGTAGTGTTTATACGAAGTGAAAATTACGTTTTTTTCATAGCAAGCACAGCGAGTGAGGTGAAAAAAGCCGCGCCTGCTCGCGGGCTGAATGACAAGAAAGTAATCGGAGATATGTGCAGAACAAATCTATGAATTGAAGACGAAAAATCGTGATTTTATAATAAGAAAATGTTTGTCTGAAAACAGGCGATCCGGTCGCAAAACCGTATCCCGACTCGAAGGGCTGAAGGTGCGGCCAGTAAGTAATAAAATTTTCTATAAGCAAAGAATTTAAGCAGGAGGGGCTTCGAGTAAATCGAGATTATAAGTAGTTTTTACGAAGTGAAAATTATGAAAATTGTATATTTTTTTTTTTTTTTTCAAAGCTTGCAAAGCGAGCGAGGTGTAAAAAGCCGTGCCTGCTCGCGGGCTGATCGACAAGAAAGTAAAAATCAGAGGTAAATGCAGAACAAAGTTATGAATTTAAGACAAAAAATCGTGATTTTATAATAAGAAAATGTTTGTCTGCAAACCGGCGATACGGTTACAAAACCGTATCCCGAATCAAGGGACTAGGCGTGGCCAGTATGTAATAAATTATCTATAAGCAAAGATATTCAGACGGAGAGGCTTCGAGTAAATCGATATTATAGGTAGTGTTTTTACGAAGTGGAAATTACGAAAATTGTATTTTTTTTTTTTTTTTTTTCATAGCAAGCACAGCGACTGAGGTGAAAAAAGCCGCGCCTGCTCGCGGGCTGATTGACAAGAAAGTAATCGGAGATATGTGCAGAAAAAAAATATAAATTTAAGACGAAAAATCGTGATTTTATAATAAGAAAATGTTTGTCTGCAAACCGGTGATCCGGTCGCAAAACCGAATCCCGACTCAACGTGTTAAAGGCGTGGACAGTAAGTAATAAATAATATATAAGCAAAGAAATTCAGTCGGAAAGGCTTAAAATAAATCGAGATTATCGGTAGTGTTTTTACGAAGTGAAAATTACGAAATTTGTATTTATTTTTTTTGTTTTTTTCATTAGTTGCAAAGCGACCGAGGTGTAGAAAGCCACGCCTGCTCGCGGGCTGATTGACAAGAAAGTAATCGGAGATATGTTCAGAAAAAAATATAAATTTAAGATGAAAAACCGTGATTTTAAAATAAAAAAATCTTTGTCTGCAAACCGGCGATCCGGTCGCAAACAAAAACCGACTCGAAGGGCTGAAGGCGCGGCCAGTATGTAATAAATTATCTATAAGCAAAGAAATTCAGCCGGAGAGGCTTCGAGTAAATCGAGATTATAAGTAGTGTTTATACGAAGTGAAAATTACGTTTTTTTTTTTTTTTTTTTGTATTTTTCATAGCAAGCACAGCGAGTGAGGTGAAAAAAGCCGCGCCTGCTCGCGGGCTGATTGACAAGAAAGTAATCGGAGATATGTGCAGAAAAAAAAATATAAATTTAAGACGAAAAATCGTGATTTTATAATAAGAAAATGTTTGTCTGCAAACCGGCGATCCGGTCGCAAAACCGTATCTCGACTCAACGGGCTGAAGGAGTGGCCAGTATGTAATAAATTATCTATAAGCAAAGAAATTCAGCCGGAGAGGCTTCGAGTAAATCGAGATTATAAGTAGTGTTTATACGAAGTGAAAATTACGTTTTTTTTGTTTTTTTGTTTTTTTCATAGCAAGCACAGCGAGTGAGGTGAAAAAAGCCGCGCCTGCTCGCGGGCTGAATGACAAGAAAGTAATCGGAGATATGTGCAGAAAAAAAATATAAATTTAAGACGAAAAATCGTGATTTTATAATAAGAAAATGTTTGTCTGCAAACCGGTGATCCGGTCGCAAAACCGAATCCCGACTCAACGTGTTAAAGGCGTGGACAGTAAGTAATAAATAATATATAAGCAAAGAAATTCAGTCGGAAAGGCTTCGAGTAAATCGAAATTATAAGTAGTGTTTTTACGAAGTGAAAATTACGAAACTTGTATATTTTGTTTTGTTTTTTTCAGAGCTTGCCACGCGTACTTGATGTTTTAAGCCACGCCTGCTCGTGGGCTGATTAACAAGAAAGTAAAAAATCAGAGGTAAATGCAGAATAAAATTATGAATTTAAGACGAATAATCGTGTATTTATAATAAAAAAATGTTTGCTGCAAACCGGCGATCCGGTCGCAAAACCGTATCCCGACTCAACTGGCTGAAGGCGTGGCCAGTATGTAATAAATTATCTATAAGCAAAGAAATTCAGCCGGAGAGGCTTCGAGTAAATCGAGATTATAAGTAGTGGTTTTACGAAGTGAAAATTACGAAAATTGTATATTTTGTTTTGTTTTTTTCAGAGCTTGCAAAGTAAAGGAGGTTTAAAAAGCCACGCCTGCTCGTGGGCTGATTGACAAGAAAGTAAAAAAACAGAGGTAAATGCAGAACAAAATTATGAATTTACGACGAAAAATCGTGATTTTATAATAAGAAAATGTTTGTCTGCAAACCGGCGATCCGGTCGCAAAACCGTATCCCGAATCAAGGGACTAGGCGTGGCCAGTATGTAATAAATTATCTATAAGCAAAGAAATTCAGCCGGAGAGGCTTCGAGTAAATCGAGATTATAAGTAGTGTTTATACGAAGTGAAAATTACGTTTTTTTCATAGCAAGCACAGCGAGTGAGGTGAAAAAAGCCGCGCCTGCTCGCGGGCTGAATGACAAGAAAGTAATCGGAGATATGTGCAGAACAAATCTATGAATTGAAGACGAAAAATCGTGATTTTATAATAAGAAAATGTTTGTCTGAAAACAGGCGATCCGGTCGCAAAACCGTATCCCGACTCGAAGGGCTGAAGGTGCGGCCAGTAAGTAATAAAATTTTCTATAAGCAAAGAATTTAAGCAGGAGGGGCTTCGAGTAAATCGAGATTATAAGTAGTTTTTACGAAGTGAAAATTATGAAAATTGTATATTTTTTTTTTTTTTTTCAAAGCTTGCAAAGCGAGCGAGGTGTAAAAAGCCGTGCCTGCTCGCGGGCTGATCGACAAGAAAGTAAAAATCAGAGGTAAATGCAGAACAAAGTTATGAATTTAAGACAAAAAATCGTGATTTTATAATAAGAAAATGTTTGTCTGCAAACCGGCGATACGGTTACAAAACCGTATCCCGAATCAAGGGACTAGGCGTGGCCAGTATGTAATAAATTATCTATAAGCAAAGATATTCAGACGGAGAGGCTTCGAGTAAATCGATATTATAGGTAGTGTTTTTACGAAGTGGAAATTACGAAAATTGTATTTTTTTTTTTTTTTTTTTCATAGCAAGCACAGCGACTGAGGTGAAAAAAGCCGCGCCTGCTCGCGGGCTGATTGACAAGAAAGTAATCGGAGATATGTGCAGAAAAAAAATATAAATTTAAGACGAAAAATCGTGATTTTATAATAAGAAAATGTTTGTCTGCAAACCGGTGATCCGGTCGCAAAACCGAATCCCGACTCAACGTGTTAAAGGCGTGGACAGTAAGTAATAAATAATATATAAGCAAAGAAATTCAGTCGGAAAGGCTTAAAATAAATCGAGATTATCGGTAGTGTTTTTACGAAGTGAAAATTACGAAATTTGTATTTATTTTTTTTGTTTTTTTCATTAGTTGCAAAGCGACCGAGGTGTAGAAAGCCACGCCTGCTCGCGGGCTGATTGACAAGAAAGTAATCGGAGATATGTTCAGAAAAAAATATAAATTTAAGATGAAAAACCGTGATTTTAAAATAAAAAAATCTTTGTCTGCAAACCGGCGATCCGGTCGCAAACAAAAACCGACTCGAAGGGCTGAAGGCGCGGCCAGTATGTAATAAATTATCTATAAGCAAAGAAATTCAGCCGGAGAGGCTTCGAGTAAATCGAGATTATAAGTAGTGTTTATACGAAGTGAAAATTACGTTTTTTTTTTTTTTTTTTTGTATTTTTCATAGCAAGCACAGCGAGTGAGGTGAAAAAAGCCGCGCCTGCTCGCGGGCTGATTGACAAGAAAGTAATCGGAGATATGTGCAGAAAAAAAAATATAAATTTAAGACGAAAAATCGTGATTTTATAATAAGAAAATGTTTGTCTGCAAACCGGCGATCCGGTCGCAAAACCGTATCTCGACTCAACGGGCTGAAGGAGTGGCCAGTATGTAATAAATTATCTATAAGCAAAGAAATTCAGCCGGAGAGGCTTCGAGTAAATCGAGATTATAAGTAGTGTTTATACGAAGTGAAAATTACGTTTTTTTTGTTTTTTTGTTTTTTTCATAGCAAGCACAGCGAGTGAGGTGAAAAAAGCCGCGCCTGCTCGCGGGCTGAATGACAAGAAAGTAATCGGAGATATGTGCAGAAAAAAAATATAAATTTAAGACGAAAAATCGTGATTTTATAATAAGAAAATGTTTGTCTGCAAACCGGTGATCCGGTCGCAAAACCGAATCCCGACTCAACGTGTTAAAGGCGTGGACAGTAAGTAATAAATAATATATAAGCAAAGAAATTCAGTCGGAAAGGCTTAAAATAAATCGAGATTATCGGTAGTGTTTTTACGAAGTGAAAATTACGAAATTTGTATTTATTTTTTTGTTTTTTTCATTAGTTGCAAAGCGACCGAGGTGTAGAAAGCCACGCCTGCTCGCGGGCTGATTGACAAGAAAGTAATCGGAGATATGTGCAGAAAAAAATATAAATTTAAGATGAAAAACCGTGATTTTAAAATAAAAAAATCTTTGTCTGCAAACCGGCGATCCGGTCGCAAACAAAAACCGACTCGAAGGGCTGAAGGCGCGGCCAGTATGTAATAAATTATCTATAAGCAAAGAAATTCAGCCGGAGAGGCTTCGAGTAAATCGAGATTATAAGTAGTGTTTATACGAAGTGAAAATTACGAAAATTGTATATTTTGTTTTGTTTTTTTCAGAGCTTGCAAAGTAAAGGAGGTTTAAAAAGCCACGCCTGCTCGTGGGCTGATTGACAAGAAAGTAAAAAAACAGAGGTAAATGCAGAACAAAATTATGAATTTAAGACGAAAAATCGTGATTTTATAATAAGAAAATGTTTGTCTGAAAACAGGCGATCCCGTCGCAAAACCGTATCCCGACTCAACGGGCTAAAGGCGTGGCCAGTATGTAATAAATTATCTATAAGCAAAGAAATTCAGCCGGAGAGGCTTCGAGTAAATCGAGATTATAAGTAGTGTTTATACGAAGTGAAAATTACGTTTTTTTCATAGCAAGCACAGCGAGTGAGGTGAAAAAAGCCGCGCCTGCTCGCGGGCTGAATGACAAGAAAGTAATCGGAGAAATGTGCAGAAAAAAAATATAAATTTAAGATGAAAAATCGTGATTTTATAATAAGAAAATCTTTGTCTGCAAACCGGCGATCCGGTCGCAAACCGTATCCCGACTCTAAGGGCTGAAGGCGCGGCCAGTATGTAATAAATTATCTATAAGCATAGAAATTCAGCCGGAGAGGCTTCGAGTAAATCGAGATTATAAGTAGTGTTTTTACGAAGTGAAAATTACGAAAATTGTATATTTTGTTTTGTTTTTTTCAGAGCTTGCAAAGTAAAGGAGGTTTAAAAAGCCACGCCTGCTCGTGGGCTGATTGACAATAAAGAAAAAAAACAGAGGTAAATGCAGAACAAAATTATGAATTTAAGACGAAAAATCGTGATTTTATAATAAGAAAATGTTTGTCTGCAAACCGGCGATCCGGTCGCAAAACCGTATCTCGACTCAACGGGCTGAAGGAGTGGCCAGTATGTAATAAATTATCTATAAGCAAAGAAATTCAGCCGGAGAGGCTTCGAGTAAATCGAGATTATAAGTAGTGTTTATACGAAGTGAAAATTACGTTTTTTTTGTTTTTTTGTTTTTTTCATAGCAAGCACAGCGAGTGAGGTGAAAAAAGCCGCGCCTGCTCGCGGGCTGAATGACAAGAAAGTAATCGGAGATATGTGCAGAACAAATCTATGAATTTAAGACGAAAAATCGTGATTTTATAATAAGAAAATGTTTGTCTGCAAACCGGTGATCCGGTCGCAAAACCGAATCCCGACTCAACGTGTTTAAGGCATGGACAGTAAGTAATAAATAATATATAAGCAAAGAACTTCAGTCGGAAAGGCTTCAAATAAATCGAGATTATCGGTAGTGTTTTTACGAAGTGAAAATTACGAAAATTGTATATTTTGTTTTGTTTTTTTCAGAGCGTGCAAAGTAAAGGAGGTTTAAAAAGCCACGCCTGCTCGTGGGCTGATTGACAAGAAAGTAAAAAAACAGAGGTAAATGCAGAACAAAATTATGAATTGAAGACGAAAAATCGTGATTTTATAATAAGAAAATGTTTGTCTGAAAACAGGCGATCCGGTCGCAAAACCGTATCCCGACTCGAAGGGCTGAAGGTGCGGCCAGTAAGTAATAAAATTTTCTATAAGCAAAGAAATTAAGCAGGAGGGGCTTCGAGTAAATCGAGATTATAAGTAGTTTTTACGAAGTGAAAATTATGAAAATTGTATATATTTTTTATTTTTTTCAAAGCTTGCAAAGCGAGCGAGGTGTAAAAAGCCTGCTCGCAGGCTGATCGACAAGAAAGTAAAAATCAGAGGTAAATGCAGAACAAAGTTATGAATTTAAGACAAAAAATCGTGATTTTATAATAAGAAAATGTTTGTCTGCAAACCGGCGATACGGTTACAAAACCGTATCCCGAATCAAGGGACTAGGCGTGGCCAGTATGTAATAAATTATCTATAAGCAAAGATATTCAGACGGAGACGCTTCGAGTAAATCGATATTATAGGTAGTGTTTTTACGAAGTGGAAATTACGAAAATTGTATTTTTTTTTTGTTGTTTTTTTCATAGCAAGCACAGCGAGTGAGGTGAAAAAAGCCGCGCCTGCTCGCGGGCTGATTGACAAGCAAGTAATCGGAGATATGTGCAGAAAAAAATATAAATTTAAGATGAAAAACCGTGATTTTAAAATAAAAAAAATCTTTGTCTGCAAACCGGCGATCCGGTCGCAAACAAAAACCGACTCGAAGGGCTGAAGGCGCGGCCAGTATGTAATAAATTATCTATAAGCAAAGAAATTCAGCCGGAGAGGCTTCGAGTAAATCGAGATTATAAGTAGTGGTTTTACGAAGTGAAAATTACGAAAATTGTATATTTTGTTTTGTTTTTTTCAGAGCTTGCAAAGTAAACGAGGATTAAAAAGCCACGCCTGCTCGTGGGCTGATTGACAAGAAATTAATCGGAGATATGTGCAGAAAAAAAATATTAATGTAAGATGAAAAATTGTGATTTTATAATAAGAAAATCTTTGTCTGGAAACCGGCGATCCAATCGCAAAACCATATCCCGACTCGAAAGGCTGAAGGCGCAGCCAGTATGTAATAAATTATCTATAAGCCAAGAAATTCAGCCGGAGAGGCTTCGAGTAAATCGAGATTATAAGTAGTGTTTTTACGAAGTGAAAATTACGAAAATTGTATATTTTGTTTTGTTTTTTTCAGAGCTTGCAAAGTAAAGGAGGTTTAAAAAGCCACGCCTGCTCGTGGGCTGATTGACAAGAAAGAAAAAAAACAGAGGTAAATGCAGAACAAAATTATGAATTTAAGACGAAAAATCGTGATTTTATAATAAGAAAATGTTTGTCTGCAAACCGGCGATCCGGTCGCAAAACCGTATCCCGAATCAAGGGACTAGGCGTGGCCAGTATGTAATAAATTATCTATAAGCAAAGATATTCAGACGGAGAGGCTTCGAGTAAATCGATATTATAGGTAGTGTTTTTACGAAGTGGAAATTACGAAAATTGTATTTTTTTTTTGTTGTTTTTTTCATAGCAAGCACAGCGAGTGAGGTGAAAAAAGCCGCGCCTGCTCGCGGGCTGATTGACAAGCAAGTAATCGGAGATATGTGCAGAAAAAAAATATAAATTTAAGACGAAAAATCGTGATTTTATAATAAGAAAATGTTTGTCTGCAAACCGGTGATCCGGTCGCAAAACCGAATCCTGACTCAACGTGTTAAAGGCGTGGACAGTAAGTAATAAATAATATATAAGCAAAGAAATTCAGTCGGAAAGGCTTCAAATAAATCGAGATTATCGGTAGTGTTTTTACGAAGTGAAAATTACGAAATTTGTATTTATTTTTTTGTTTTTTTCATTAGTTGCAAAGCGACCGAGGTGTAGAAAGCCACGTCTGCTCGCGGGCTGATTGACAAGAAAGTAATCGGAGATATGTGCAGAAAAAATATATAAATTTAAGATGAAAAACCGTGATTTTAAAATAAAAAAAATCTTTGTCTGCAAACCGGCGATCCGGTCGCAAACAAAAACCGACTCGAAGGGCTGAAGGCGCGGCCAGTATGTAATAAATTATCTATAAGCAAAGAAATTCAGCCGGAGAGGCTTCGAGTAAATCGAGATTATAAGTAGTGGTTTTACGAAGTGAAAATTACGAAAATTGTATATTTTGTTTTGTTTTTTTCAGAGCTTGCAAAGTAAACGAGGATTAAAAAGCCACGCCTGCTCGTGGGCTGATTGACAAGAAAGTAATCGGAGATATGTGCAGAAAAAAAATATTAATGTAAGATGAAAAATCGTGATTTTATAATAAGAAAATCTTTGTCTGGAAACCGGCGATCCGGTCGCAAAACCATATCCCGACTCGAAAGGCTGAAGGCGCAGCCAGTATGTAATAAATTATCTATAAGCCAAGAAATTCAGCCGGAGAGGCTTCGAGTAAATCGAGATTATAAGTAGTGTTTTTACGAAGTGAAAATTACGAAAATTGTATATTTTGTTTTGTTTTTTTCAGAGCTTGCAAAGTAAAGGAGGTTTAAAAAGCCACGCCTGCTCGTGGGCTGATTGACAAGAAAGAAAAAAAACAGAGGTAAATGCAGAACAAAATTATGAATTTAAGACGAAAAATCGTGATTTTATAATAAGAAAATGTTTGTCTGCAAACCGGCGATCCGGTCGCAAAACCGTATCTCGACTCAACGGGCTGAAGGAGTGGCCAGTATGTAATAAATTATCTATAAGCAAAGAAATTCAGCCGGAGAGGCTTCGAGTAAATCGAGATTATAAGTAGTGTTTATACGAAGTGAAAATTACGTTTTTTTTTTTTGTTTTTTTGTTTTTTTCATAGCAAGCACAGCGAGTGAGGTGAAAAAAGCCGCGCCTGCTCGCGGGCTGATTGACAAGAAAGTAATCGGAGATATGTGCAGAAAAAAAAATATAAATTTAAGACGAAAAATCGTGATTTTATAATAAGAAAATCTTTGTCTGCAAACCGGTGATCCGGTCGCAAAACCGAATCCCGACTCAACGTGTTTAAGGCGTGGACAGTAAGTAATAAATAATATATAAGCAAAGAAATTCAGTCGGAAAGGCTTCGAATAAATCGAGATTATCGGTAGTGTTTTTACGAAGTGAAAATTACGAAAATTGTATTTATTTTTTTGTTTTTTTCATTAGTTGCAAAGCGACTGAGGTGTGGAAAGCCACGCCTGCTCGCGGGCTGATTGACAAGAAAGTAATCGGAGATATGTGCAGAAAAAAATATAAATTTAAGATGAAAAATCGTGATTTTAAAATAAAAAAATGTTTGTCTGCAAACCGGCGATCCGGTCGCAAACAAAAACCAACTCGAAGCGCTGAAGGCGCGGCCAGTATGTAATAAATTATCTATAAGCAAAGAAATTCAGCCGGAGAGGCTTCGAGTAAATCGAGATTATAAGTAGTGTTTATACGAAGTGAAAATTACGTTTTTTTTTTTTTTTTTTGTTTTTTTCATAGCAAGCACAGCGAGTGAGGTGAAAAAAGCCGCGCCTGCTCGCGGGCTGATTGACAAGAAAGTAATCGGAGATATGTGCAGAAAAAAAAAAAAAATTTACGACGAAAAATCGTGATTTTATAATAAGAAAATCTTTGTCTGCAAACCGGCGATCCGGTCGCAAACAAAAACCGACTCGAAGGGCTGAAGGCGTGGCCAGTATGTAATAAATTATCTATAAGCAAAGAAATTCAGCCGGAGAGGCTTCGAGTAAATCGAGATTATAAGTAGTGGTTTTACGAAGTGAAAATTACGAAAATTGTATATTTTGTTTTGTTTTTTTCAGAGCTTGCAAAGCTACCGAGGTGTAGAAAGCCACGCCTGCTCGCGGGCTGATTGACAAGAAAGTAAAAAATCAGAGGTAAATGCAGAACAAAATTATGAATTTAAGACGAATAATCGTGAATTTATAATAAGAAAATGTTTGTCTGCAAACCGCCGATCCGGTCGCAAAACCGTATCCCGACTCAACGGGCTGAAGGCGTGGCCAGTATGTAATAAATTATCTATAAGCAAATAAATTCAGCCGGAGAGGTTTCGAGTAAATCGAGATTATAAGTAGTGTTTATACGAAGTGAAAATTACGAAAATTGTATTTTTTTTTTGTTGATTTTTTCATAGCAAGCACAGCGAGTGAGGTGAAAAAAGCCGCGCCTGCTCGCGGGCTGATTGACAAGAAAGTAATCGGAGATATGTGCAGAAAAAAAATATAAATTTAAGATGAAAAATCGTGATTTTATAATAAGAAAATCTTTGTCTGCAAACCGGCGTTCCGGTCGCAAACCGTATCCCGACTCGAAGGGCTCTAGGCGCGGCCAGTATGTAATAAATTATCTATAAGCAGAGAAATTCAGCCGGAGAGGCTTCGAGTAAATCGAGATTATAAGTAGTGTTTTTACGAAGTGAAAATTACGAAAATTGTATATTTTGTTTTGTTTTTTTCAGAGCTTGCAAAGTAAAGGAGGTTTAAAAAGCCACGCCTGCTCGTGGGCTGATTGAAAAGAAAGTAAAAAAACAGAGGTAAATGCAGAACAAAATTATGAATTTAAGACGAAAAATCGTGATTTTATAATAAGAAAATGTTTGTCTGCAAACCGGCGATCCGGTCGCAAAACCGTTTCCCGACTCAACGGGCTGAAGGCGTGGCCAGTATGTAATAAATTATCTATAAGCAAAGAAATTCAGCCGGAGAGGCTTCGAGTAAATCGAGATTATAAGTAGTGTTTATACGAAGTGAAAATTACGTTTTTTTTTTTGTTTTCTTGTTTTTTTCATAGCAAGCACAGCGAGTGAGGTGAAAAAAGCCGCACCTGCTCGCGGGCTGATTGACAAGAAAGTAATCGGAGATATGTGCAGAAAAAAAATATAAATTTAAGACGAAAAATTGTGATTTTATAATAAGAAAATGTTTGTCTGCAAACCGGTGATCCGGTCACAAAAGCGAATCCTGACTCAACAGGCTGAAGGGCTGGCCAGTAAGTAATAAATAATCAATAAGCAAAGAAATTCAGCCAGAGGGGCTTCGAGTAAATCGAGATTATAAGTAGTGGCTTTACGAAGTGAAAATTATGTTTTTTTTTTTTTTTTCCAGAGCTTGCCACGCGTACTTGATGTTTTAAGCCACGCCTGCTCGCGGGCTGATTAACAAGAAAGTAAAAAATCAGTGGTAAATGCAGAACAAAATTATGAATTTAAGACGAATAATCGTGAATTTATAATAAAAAAATGTTTGTCTGCAAACCGGCGATCCGGTCGCAAAACCGTATCCCGACTCAACGGGCTGAAGGCGTGGCCAGTATGTAATAAATTATCTATAAGCAAAGAAATTCAGCCGGAGAGGCTTCGAGTAAATCGAGATTATACGTAGTGGTTTTACGAAGTGAAAATTACGAAAATTGTATATTTTGTTTTGTTTCTTTCAGAGCTTGCAAAGTAAAGGAGGTTTAAAAAGCCACGCCTGCTCGTGGGCTGATTGACAAGAAAGTAAAAAAACAGAGGTAAATGCAGAACAAAATTATGAATTTACGACGAAAAATCGTGATTTTATAATAAGAAAATCTTTGTCTGGAAACCGGCGATCCGGTCGCAAAACCGTATCCCGACTCAAGGGACTAGGCGTGGCGAGTATGTAATAAATTATCTGTAAGCAAACAAATTCAGACGGAGAGGCTTCGAGTAAATCGTGATTATAGGTAGTGATTTTACGAAGTGGAAAAAACGAAAATTGTATTTATTTTTTGTTTCTTTCAGAGCTTGCAAAGCGACCGAGGTGTAAAAATCCACGCCTGCTTGCGGGCTCCGGTCGCAAAATCGAATCCCGACTCAACGTGTTTAAGGCGTGGACAATAAGTAATAAATAATATATAAGCAAAGAAATTCAGTCGGAAAGGCTTCGAATAAATCGAGATTATCAGTAGTGTTTTTACGAAGTGAAAATTACGAAAATTGTATTTTTTTTTTTGTTTTTTTCATTAGTTGTAAAGCGACCGAGGTGTAGAAAGCCACGTCTGCTCGCGGGCTGATTGACAAGAAAGTAATCGGAGGTATGTGCATAAAAATAATATAAATTTAAGATGAAAAATCGTGATTTTAAAATAAAAAAATCTTTGTCTGCAAACCGGCGATCGGCTGAAGGCGCGACCAGTATGTAATAAATTATCTATAAGCAAAGAAATTCAGCCGGAGAGGCTTCGAGTAAATCGAGATTATAAGTAGTGTTTTTACGAAGTGAAAATTACGAAAATTGTATATTTTGTTTTGTTTTTTTCAGAGCTTGCAAAGTAAACGAGGTTTAAAAAGCCACGCCTGCTCGCGGGCTGATTGACAAGAAAGTAAAAAATCAGAGTTAAATGCAGAACAAAATTATGAATTTAAGAAGAATAATCGTGATTTTATAATAAGAAAATATTTGTCTGCAAACCGGCGATCCGGTCACAAAACCGTATCCCGACTCAACGGGCTGAAGGCGTGGCCAGTATGTAATAAATTATCTATAAGCAAAGAAATTCAGCCGGAGAGGCTTCGAGTAAATCGAGATTATAAGTAGTGTTTATACGAAGTGAAAATTATGTTTTTTTTTTAGTTTTTTTTGTTTTTTCCAGTGCTTGCCACGCGTACTTGATGTTTTAAGCCACGCCTGCTCGCGGGCTGATTGACAAGAAAGTAAAAAAACAGAGGTAAATGCAGAACAAAATTATGAATTTAAGACGAAAAATCGTGATTTTATAATAAGAAAATGTTTGTCTGCAAACCGGCGATCCGGTCACAAAACCGTATCCCAACTCAACGGGCTGAAGGCGTGGCCAGTATGTAATAAATTATCTATAAGCAAAGAAATTCAGCCGGAGAGGCTTCGAGTAAATCGAGATTATAAGTAGTGTTTATACGAAGTGAAAATTACGTTTTTTTTTTTGTTTTCTTGTTTTTTTCATAGCAAGCACAGCGAGTGAGGTAAAAAAAGCCGCACCTGCTCGCGGGCTGATTGACAAGAAAGTAATCGGAGATATGTGCAGAAAAAAAATATAAATTTAAGACGAAAAATTGTGATTTTATAATAAGAAAATGTTTGTCTGCAAACCGGTGATCCGGTCACAAAAGCGAATCCCGACTCAACGTGTTTAAGGCGTGGACAGTAAGTAATAAATAATATATAAGCAAAGAAATTCAGTCGGAAAGGCTTCGAATAAATCGAAATTATCGGTAGTGTTTTTACGAAGTGAAAATTACGAAAATTGTATTTATTTTTTTGTTTTTTTCATTAGCTGCAAAGCGACCGAGGTGTGGAAAGCCACGCCTGCTCGCGGGCTGATTGACAAGAAAGTAATCGGAGATATGTGCAGAAAAAAATATAAATTTAAGATGAAAAATCGTGATTTTATAATAAGAAAAAGTTTGTCTGCAAACCGGTAAACCGGTCGCAAAACCGAATCCTGACTCAACAGGCTGAAGGGCTGGCCAGTAAGTAATAAATAATCAATAAGCAAAGAAATTCAGACGGAGAAGCTTCGAGTAAATTGATATTATAGGTAGTGTTTTTACGAAGTGAAAATTATGTTTTTTTTTTTTTTTTCCAGAGCTTGCCACGCGTACTTGATGTTTTAAGCCACGCCTGCTCGTGGGCTGATTAACAAGAAAGTAAAAAATCAGAGGTAAATGCAGAATAAAATTATGAATTTAAGACGAATACTCGTGAATTTATAATAAAAAAATGTTTGTCTGCAAACCGGCGATCCGGTCGCAAAACCGTATCCCGACTCAACTGGCTGAAGGCGTGGCCAGTATGTAATAAATTATCTATAAGCAAAGAAATTCAGCCGGAGGGGCTTCGAGTAAATCGAGATTATAAGTAGTGGTTTTACGAAGTGAAAATTACGAAAATTGTATATTTTGTTTTGTTTTTTTCAGAGCTTGCAAAGTAAAGGAGGTTTAAAAGCCACGCCTGCTCGTGGGCTGATTGACAAGAAAGTAAAAAAACAGAGGTAAATGCAGAACAAAATTATGAATTTACGACGAAAAATCGTGATTTTATAATAAGAAAATGTTTGTCTGCAAACCGGCGATCCGGTCGCAAAACCGTATCCCGACTCAACGGGCTGAAGGCGTGGCCAGTATGTAATAAATTATCTATAAGCAAAGAAATTCAGCCAGAGAGGCTTCGAGTAAAACGAGATTATAAGTAGTGTTTATACGAAGTGAAAATTACATTTTTTTTGTTTTTTTCATAGCAAGCACAGCGAGTGAGGTGAAAAAAGCCGCGCCAGCTCACGGGCTGAATGACAAGAAAGTAATCGGAGATATGTGCAGAAAAAAAATATAAATTTAAGACGAAAAATTGTGATTTTATAATAAGAAAATGTTTGTCTGCAAACCGGTGATCCAGTCGCAAAACCGAATCCCGACTCAACGAGTTTAAGGCGTGGACAGTAAGTAATAAATAATATATAAGCAAAGAAATTCAGTCGGAAAGGCTTCGAATAAATCGAGATTATCGGTAGTGTTTTTACGAAGTGAAAATTACGAAAATTGTATATTTTGTTTTGTTTTTTTCAGAGCTTGCAAAGTAAAGGAGGTTTAAAAAGCCACGCCTGCTCGTGGGCTGATTGACAAGAAAGTAAAAAAACAGAGGTAAATGCAGAACAAAATTATGAATTTAAGACGAAAAATCGTGATTTTATAATAAGAAAATGTTTGTCTGAAAACAGGCGATCCCGTCGCAAAACCGTATCCCGACTCAACGGGCTAAAGGCGTGGCCAGTATGTAATAAATTATCTATAAGCAAAGAAATTCAGCCGGAGAGGCTTCGAGTAAATCGAGATTATAAGTAGTGTTTATACGAAGTGAAAATTACGTTTTTTTCATAGCAAGCACAGCGAGTGAGGTGAAAAAAGCCGCGCCTGCTCGCGGGCTGAATGACAAGAAAGTAATCGGAGATATGTGCAGAAAAAAATATAAATTTAAGATGAAAAACCGTGATTTTAAAATAAAAAAATCTTTGTCTGCAAACCGGCGATCCGGTCGCAAACAAAAACCGACTCGAAGGGCTGAAGGCGCGGCCAGTATGTAATAAATTATCTATAAGCAAAGAAATTCAGCCGGAGAGGCTTCGAGTAAATCGAGATTATAAGTAGTGTTTATACGAAGTGAAAATTACGAAAATTGTATATTTTTTTTTGTTTTTTTCAGAGCTTGCAAAGTAAAGGAGGTTTAAAAAGCCACGCCTGCTCGTGGGCTGATTGACAAGAAAGTAAAAAAACAGAGGTAAATGCAGAACAAAATTATGAATTTAAGACGAAAAATCGTGATTTTATAATAAGAAAATGTTTGTCTGAAAACAGGCGATCCCGTCGCAAAACCGTATCCCGACTCAACGGGCTAAAGGCGTGGCCAGTATGTAATAAATTATCTATAAGCAAAGAAATTCAGCCGGAGAGGCTTCGAGTAAATCGAGATTATAAGTAGTGTTTATACGAAGTGAAAATTACGTTTTTTTCATAGCAAGCACAGCGAGTGAGGTGAAAAAAGCCGCGCCTGCTCGCGGGCTGAATGACAAGAAAGTAATCGGAGAAATGTGCAGAAAAAAAATATAAATTTAAGATGAAAAATCGTGATTTTATAATAAGAAAATCTTTGTCTGCAAACCGGCGATCCGGTCGCAAACCGTATCCCGACTCGAAGGGCTGAAGGCGCGGCCAGTATGTAATAAATTATCTATAAGCAAAGAAATTCAGCCGGAGAGGCTTCGAGTAAATCGAGATTATAAGTAGTGTTTTTACGAAGTGAAAATTACGAAAATTGTATATTTTGTTTTGTTTTTTTCAGAGCTTGCAAAGTAAAGGAGGTTTAAAAAGCCACGCCTGCTCGTGGGCTGATTGACAAGAAAGTAAAAAAACAGAGGTAAATGCAGAACAAAATTATGAATTTAAGACGAAAAATCGTGATTTTATAATAAGAAAATGTTTGTCTGAAAACAGGCGATCCCGTCGCAAAACCGTATCCCGACTCAACGGGCTAAAGGCGTGGCCAGTATGTAATAAATTATCTATAAGCAAAGAAATTCAGCCGGAGAGGCTTCGAGTAAATCGAGATTATAAGTAGTGTTTATACGAAGTGAAAATTACGTTTTTTTCATAGCAAGCACAGCGAGTGAGGTGAAAAAAGCCGCGCCTGCTCGCGGGCTGAATGACAAGAAAGTAATCGGAGAAATGTGCAGAAAAAAAATATAAATTTAAGATGAAAAATCGTGATTTTATAATAAGAAAATCTTTGTCTGCAAACCGGCGATCCGGTCGCAAACCGTATCCCGACTCGAAGGGCTGAAGGCGCGGCCAGTATGTAATAAATTATCTATAAGCAAAGAAATTCAGCCGGAGAGGCTTCGAGTAAATCGAGATTATAAGTAGTGTTTTTACGAAGTGAAAATTACGAAAATTGTATATTTTGTTTTGTTTTTTTCAGAGCTTGCAAAGTAAAGGAGGTTTAAAAAGCCACGCCTGCTCGTGGGCTGATTGACAAGAAAAAAAAAAACAGTGGTAAATGCAGAACAAAATTATGAATTTAAGACGAAAAATCGTGATTTTATAATAAGAAAATGTTTGTCTGCAAACCGGCGATCCGGTCGCAAAACCGTATCTCGACTCAACGGGCTGAAGGAGTGGCCAGTATGTAATAAATTATCTATAAGCAAAGAAATTCAGCCGGAGAGGCTTCGAGTAAATCGAGATTATAAGTAGTGTTTATACGAAGTGAAAATTACGTTTTTTTTGTTTTTTTGTTTTTTTCATAGCAAGCACAGCGAGTGAGGTGAAAAAAGCCGCGCCTGCTCGCGGGCTGAATGACAAGAAAGTAATCGGAGATATGTGCAGAACAAATCTATGAATTTAAGACGAAAAATCGTGATTTTATAATAAGAAAATGTTTGTCTGCAAACCGGTGATCCGGTCGCAAAACCGAATCCCGACTCAACGTGTTTAAGGCATGGACAGTAAGTAATAAATAATATATAAGCAAAGAAATTCAGTCGGAAAGGCTTCAAATAAATCGAGATTATCGGTAGTGTTTTTACGAAGTGAAAATTACGAAAATTGTATATTTTGTTTTGTTTTTTTCAGAGCTTGCAAAGTAAAGGAGGTTTAAAAAGCCACGCCTGCTCGTGGGCTGATTGACAAGAAAGTAAAAAAACAGAGGTAAATGCAGAACAAAATTATGAATTGAAGACGAAAAATCGTGATTTTATAATAAGAAAATGTTTGTCTGAAAACAGGCGATCCGGTCGCAAAACCGTATCCCGACTCAACGGGCTGAAGGCGTGGCCAGTATGTAATAAATTATCTATAAGCAAATAAATTCAGCCGGAGAGGTTTCGAGTAAATCGAGATTATAAGTAGTGTTTATACGAAGTGAAAATTACGAAAATTGTATTTTTTTTTTGTTGTTTTTTTCATAGCAAGCACAGCGAGTGAGGTGAAAAAAGCCGCGCCTGCTCGCGGGCTGATTGACAAGAAAGTAATCGGAGATATGTGCAGAGAAAAAAATATAAATTTAAGACGAAAAATCGTGATTTTATAATAAGAAAATCTTTGTCTGCAAACCGGTGATCCGGTCGCAAAACCGAATCCCGACTCAACGTGTTTAAGGCGTGGACAGTAAGTAATAAATAATATTTATGCAAAGAAATTCAGTCGGAAAGGCTTCGAATAAATCGAGATTATCGGTAGTGTTTTTACGAAGTGAAAATTACGAAAATTGTATTTATTTTTTTGTTTTTTTCATTAGTTGCAAAGCGACTGAGGTGTGGAAAGCCACGCCTGCTCGCGGGCTGATTGACAAGAAAGTAATCGGAGATATGTGCAGAAAAAAATATAAATTTAAGACGAAAAATCGTGATTTTATAATAAAAAAATGTTTGTCTGCAAACCGGCGATCCGGTCGCAAACAAAAACCAACTCGAAGCGCTGAAGGCGCGGCCAGTATGTAATAAATTATCTATAAGCAAAGAAATTCAGCCGGAGAGGCTTCGAGTAAATCGAGATTATAAGTAGTGTTTATACGAAGTGAAAATTACGTTTTTTTTTTTTTTTTTTTGTTTTTTTCATAGCAAGCACAGCGAGTGAGGTGAAAAAAGCCGCGCCTGCTCGCGGGCTGATTGACAAGAAAGTAATCGGAGATATGTGCAGAAAAAAAATATAAATTTACGACGAAAAATCGTGATTTTATAATAAGAAAATGTTTGTCTGCAAACCGGTGATCCGGTCGCAAAACCGAATCCCGACTCAATGTGTTTAAGGCGTGGACAGTAAGTAATAAATAATATATAAGCAAAGAAATTCAGTCGGAAAGGCTTCGAATAAATCGAGATTATCGGTAGTGTTTTTACGAAGTGAAAATTACGAAAATTGTATTTTTTTTTTTTTTTTTTTCATTAGTTGCAAAGCGACCGAGGTGTGGAAAGCCACGCCTGCTCGCGGGCTGATTGACAAGAAAGTAATCGGAGATATGTGCAGAAAAAAATATAAATTTAAGAAGAAAAATCGTGATTTTAAAATAAAAAAATCTTTGTCTGCAAACCGGCGATCCGGTCGCAAACAAAAACCGACTCGAAGGGCTGAAGGCGTGGCCAGTATGTAATAAATTATCTATAAGCAAAGAAATTCAGCCGGAGAGGCTTCGAGTAAATCGAGATTATAAGTAGTGGTTTTACGAAGTGAAAATTACGAAAATTGTATATTTTGTTTTGTTTTTTTCAGAGCTTGCAAAGCTACCGAGGTGTAGAAAGCCACGCCTGCTCGCGGGCTGATTGACAAGAAAGTAAAAAATCAGAGGTAAATGCAGAACAAAATTATGAATTTAAGACGAATAATCGTGAATTTATAATAAGAAAATCTTTGTCTGCAAACCGGCGATCGGCTGAAGGCGCGACCAGTATGTAATAAATTATCTAAAAGCAAAGAAATTCAGCCGGAGAAGCTTCGAGTAAATCGAGATTTTATGTAGTGTTTTTACGAAGTGAAAATTACGAAAATTGTATATTTTGTTTTGTTTTTTTCAGAGCTTGCAAAGTAAACGAGGTTTAAAAAGCCACGCCTGCTCGCGGGCTTTTTTTTTTTTTTTTTTTGGGTGGGAAATCATCAAATGACCTCTCCCGCTCTGGGCGGAGCGGAAGGGCGTGTCAGACTCTTACTGACTAAAACCCAACCGTGTTCCTTCAGTTGCCTGTGCGCCAGGGCCACGGTAACTCTTTCGAACAATCCGCGACCCCGGCAGGCATCGGCCCTGTCGGACCCCGTCAATTATGCTGACATCTCTTTGAGGCGCGCGTGGAACACAACGCGCCGTCGACCCGGGCCTGGTCCTTGCCGGACGGCGAGCTGCCCATTGCTCGCCGTCCGCAGGCCCGCGCCTACGAAGGCCTGGAGTCGGCTATCGACTCCCGACGCCCAGGGTGTCTCCTCCTGCGGCGACTAGGGTCGTGAGGGCGCAACGATTGCCGCACCCTCACGCGCTCCGCCTCCTCCTTCGCGAGCATTACTGCTTCACAGAAGGAGGTGACGGCTTCCCATTCCCTCTCGCTCCATACCATGGCCTGTACCAGGGCCGGACGCGAGAGATCGCCGCCGCCGATCGCCGCCACGAGGACACGGCGGTGCTCCACCCAAGCTGGGCAGACCTCCACCGTATGCTCCACCGTGTCCTCCGGTCGATCCACACAATGCCAACACCCGGGCGTTTCCTCCCGCCTTATCCGAAACAGGAACCTCCCGAAACAGCCATGTCCGGTGAGGACCTGCGTCAGGCGGAAGGTGAGGACGCCGTGGCGCCTCTCAAGCCACTCCTCAAAGAGGGGACTTACCGCCCCAATTGTGGCGTGCCCAGCGCTGGGTTGCGACAGTCGCACTCTCCATGCCGCCATGAGATCCCGCCGGAGCTCTGTCCGCTGTGCCGCGATTTCTCGCGGCAGCGGAGTAACGCCCCGGCGTTTCGCCTCCTCGCGACACTCCCAAATGTGCGCGAGGACTTTTGCCTCCAGATCCCATGGCGGCAATCCGGCAAGGAGGCTCGCCGCCTCGCAGGAGACCGAGCGGTATCCTCGGACCAGCCGGATGGCCATGACAAGAAAGTAAAAAATCAGAGGTAAATGCAGAACAAAATTATGAATTTAAGAAGAATAATCGTGATTTTATAATAAGAAAATATTTGTCTGCAAACCGGCGATCCGGTCACAAAACCGTATCCCGACTCAACGGGCTGAAGGCGTGGCCAGTATGTAATAAATTATCTATAAGCAAAGAAATTCAGCCGGAGAGGCTTCGAGTAAATCGAGATTATAAGTAGTGTTTATACGAAGTGAAAATTCTGTTTTTTTTTTTGTTTTTTTTGTTTTTTCCAGTGCTTGCCACGCGTACTTGATGTTTTAAGCCACGCCTGCTCGCGGGCTGATTGACAAGAAAGTAAAAAAACAGAGGTAAATGCAGAACAAAATTATAAATTTAAGACGAAAAATCGTGATTTTATAATAAGAAAATGTTTGTCTGCAAACCGGCGATCCGGTCACAAAACCGTATCCCGACTCAACGGGCTGAAGGCGTGGCCAGTATGTAATAAATTATCTATAAGCAAAGAAATTCAGCCGGAGAGGCTTCGAGTAAATCGAGATTATAAGTAGTGTTAATACGAAGTGAAAATTACGAAAATTGAATTTTTTTTTGTTGTTTTTTTCATAGCAAGCACAGAGAGTGAGGTGAAAAAAGCCGCGCCTGCTCGCGAGCTGATTGACAAGAAAGTAATCGGAGATATGTGCAGAAAAAAAATATAAATTTAAGATGAAAAATCGTGATTTTATAATAAGAAAATCTTTGTCTGCAAACCGGCGTTCCGGTCGCAAACCGTATCCCGACTCGAAGGGCTGTAGGCGCGGCCAGTATGTAAAAAATTATCTATAAGCAAAGAAATTCAGCCGGAGAGGCTTCGAGTAAATCGAGATTATAAGTAGTGTTTTTACGAAGTGAAAATTACGAAAATTGTATATTTTGTTTTGTTTTTGTTCAGAGCTTGCAAAGTAAAGGAGGTTGAAAAAGCCACGCCTGCTCGTGGGCTGATTGACAAGAAAGTAAAAAAACAGAGGTAAATGCAGAACAAAATTATGAATTTAAGACGAAAAATCGTGATTTTATAATAAGAAAATCTTTGTCTGCAAACCGGCGATCCGGTCGCAAACTGTATCCCGACTCGAAGGGCTGAAGGCGCAGCCAGTATGTAATAAATTGTCTATAAGCAGAGAAATTCAGCCGGAGAGGCTTCGAGTAAATCGAGATTATAAGTAGTGTTTTTACGAAGTGAAAATTACGTTTTTTTTTTTGTTTTTTTGTTTTTTTCATAGCAAGCACAGCGAGTGAGGTGAAAAAGCCGCACCTGCTCGCGGGCTGATTGACAAGAAAGTAATCGGAGATATGTGCAGAAAAAAAATATAAATTTAAGACGAAAAATTGTGATTTTATAATAAGAAAAAGTTTGTCTGCAAACCGGCGATCCGGTCGCAAAACCGTATCCCGACTCAACGGGCTGAAGGCGTGGCCAGTAAGTAATAAATAATCAATAAGCAAAGAAATTCAGCCAGAGGGGCTTCGAGTAAATCGAGATTATAAGTAGTGGCTTTACGAAGTGAAAATTATGTTTTTTTTTTTTTTTTCCAGAGCTTGCCACGCGTACTTGATGTTTTAAGCCACGCCTGCTCGCGGGCTGATTAACAAGAAAGTAAAAAATCAGTGGTAAATGCAGAAAAAAATTATGAATTTAAGACGAATAATCGTGAATTTATAATAAAAAAATGTTTGTCTGCAAACCGGCGATCCGGTCGCAAAACCGTATCCCGACTCAACGGGCTGAAGGCATGGCCAGTATGTAATAAATTATCTATAAGCAAAGAAATTCAGCCGGAGAGGCTTCGAGTAAATCGAGATTATACGTAGTGGTTTTACGAAGTGAAAATTACGAAAATTGTATATTTTGTTTTGTTTCTTTCAGAGCTTGCAAAGTAAAGGAGGTTTAAAAAGCCACGCCTGCTCGTGGGCTGATTGACAAGAAAGTAAAAAAACAGAGGTAAATGCAGAACAAAATTATGAATTTACGACGAAAAATCGTGATTTTATAATAAGAAAATCTTTGTCTGGAAACCGGCGATCCGGTCGCAAAACCGTATCCCGACTCAAGGGACTAGGCGTGGCGAGTATGTAATAAATTATCTGTAAGCAAACAAATTCAGACGGAGAGGCTTCGAGTAAATCGTGATTATAGGTAGTGATTTTACGAAGTGGAAAAAACGAAAATTGTATTTATTTTTTGTTTCTTTCAGAGCTTGCAAAGCGACCGAGGTGTAAAAATCCACGCCTGCTTGCGGGCTCCGGTCGCAAAATCGAATCCCGACTCAACGTGTTTAAGGCGTGGACAATAAGTAATAAATAATATATAAGCAAAGAAATTCAGTCGGAAAGGCTTCGAATAAATCGAGATTATCAGTAGTGTTTTTACGAAGTGAAAATTACGAAAATTGTATTTATTTTTTTGTTTTTTTCATTAGTTGTAAAGCGACCGAGGTGTAGAAAGCCACGTCTGCTCGCGGGCTGATTGACAAGAAAGTAATCGGAGGTATGTGCAGAAAAATAATATAAATTTAAGATGAAAAATCGTGATTTTAAAATAAAAAAATCTTTGTCTGCAAACCGGCGATCGGCTGAAGGCGCGACCAGTATGTAATAAATTATCTATAAGCAAAGAAATTCAGCCGGAGAGGCTTCGAGTAAATCGAGATTATAAGTAGTGTTAATACGAAGTGAAAATTACGAAAATTGAATTTTTTTTTGTTGTTTTTTTCATAGCAAGCACAGAGAGTGAGGTGAAAAAAGCCGCGCCTGCTCGCGAGCTGATTGACAAGAAAGTAATCGGAGATATGTGCAGAAAAAAAATATAAATTTAAGATGAAAAATCGTGATTTTATAATAAGAAAATCTTTGTCTGCAAACCGGCGTTCCGGTCGCAAACCGTATCCCGACTCGAAGGGCTGTAGGCGCAGCCAGTATGTAAAAAATTATCTATAAGCAAAGAAATTCAGCCGGAGAGGCTTCGAGTAAATCGAGATTATAAGTAGTGTTTTTACGAAGTGAAAATTACGAAAATTGTATATTTTGTTTTGTTTTTGTTCAGAGCTTGCAAAGTAAAGGAGGTTGAAAAAGCCACGCCTGCTCGTGGGCTGATTGACAAGAAAGTAAAAAAACAGAGGTAAATGCAGAACAAAATTATGAATTTAAGACGAAAAATCGTGATTTTATAATAAGAAAATCTTTGTCTGCAAACCGGCGATCCGGTCGCAAACTGTATCCCGACTCGAAGGGCTGAAGGCGCAGCCAGTATGTAATAAATTGTCTATAAGCAGAGAAATTCAGCCGGAGAGGCTTCGAGTAAATCGAGATTATAAGTAGTGTTTTTACGAAGTGAAAATTACGTTTTTTTTTTTGTTTTTTTGTTTTTTTCATAGCAAGCACAGCGAGTGAGGTGAAAAAGCCGCACCTGCTCGCGGGCTGATTGACAAGAAAGTAATCGGAGATATGTGCAGAAAAAAAATATAAATTTAAGACGAAAAATTGTGATTTTATAATAAGAAAAAGTTTGTCTGCAAACCGGCGATCCGGTCGCAAAACCGTATCCCGACTCAACGGGCTGAAGGCGTGGCCAGTAAGTAATAAATAATCAATAAGCAAAGAAATTCAGCCAGAGGGGCTTCGAGTAAATCGAGATTATAAGTAGTGGCTTTACGAAGTGAAAATTATGTTTTTTTTTTTTTTTTCCAGAGCTTGCCACGCGTACTTGATGTTTTAAGCCACGCCTGCTCGCGGGCTGATTAACAAGAAAGTAAAAAATCAGTGGTAAATGCAGAAAAAAATTATGAATTTAAGACGAATAATCGTGAATTTATAATAAAAAAATGTTTGTCTGCAAACCGGCGATCCGGTCGCAAAACCGTATCCCGACTCAACGGGCTGAAGGCATGGCCAGTATGTAATAAATTATCTATAAGCAAAGAAATTCAGCCGGAGAGGCTTCGAGTAAATCGAGATTATACGTAGTGGTTTTACGAAGTGAAAATTACGAAAATTGTATATTTTGTTTTGTTTCTTTCAGAGCTTGCAAAGTAAAGGAGGTTTAAAAAGCCACGCCTGCTCGTGGGCTGATTGACAAGAAAGTAAAAAAACAGAGGTAAATGCAGAACAAAATTATGAATTTACGACGAAAAATCGTGATTTTATAATAAGAAAATCTTTGTCTGGAAACCGGCGATCCGGTCGCAAAACCGTATCCCGACTCAAGGGACTAGGCGTGGCGAGTATGTAATAAATTATCTGTAAGCAAACAAATTCAGACGGAGAGGCTTCGAGTAAATCGTGATTATAGGTAGTGATTTTACGAAGTGGAAAAAACGAAAATTGTATTTATTTTTTGTTTCTTTCAGAGCTTGCAAAGCGACCGAGGTGTAAAAATCCACGCCTGCTTGCGGGCTCCGGTCGCAAAATCGAATCCCGACTCAACGTGTTTAAGGCGTGGACAATAAGTAATAAATAATATATAAGCAAAGAAATTCAGTCGGAAAGGCTTCGAATAAATCGAGATTATCAGTAGTGTTTTTACGAAGTGAAAATTACGAAAATTGTATTTATTTTTTTGTTTTTTTCATTAGTTGTAAAGCGACCGAGGTGTAGAAAGCCACGTCTGCTCGCGGGCTGATTGACAAGAAAGTAATCGGAGGTATGTGCAGAAAAATAATATAAATTTAAGATGAAAAATCGTGATTTTAAAATAAAAAAATCTTTGTCTGCAAACCGGCGATCGGCTGAAGGCGCGACCAGTATGTAATAAATTATCTATAAGCAAAGAAATTCAGCCGGAGAGGCTTCGAGTAAATCGAGATTATAAGTAGTGTTTTTACGAAGTGAAAATTACGAAAATTGTATATTTTGTTTTGTTTTTTTCAGAGCTTGCAAAGTAAACGAGGTTTAAAAAGCCACGCCTGCTCGCGGGCTGATTGACAAGAAAGTAAAAAATCAGAGTTAAATGCAGAACAAAATTATGAATTTAAGAAGAATAATCGTGATTTTATAATAAGAAAATATTTGTCTGCAAACCGGCGATCCGGTCACAAAACCGTATCCCGACTCAACGGGCTGAAGGCGTGGCCAGTATGTAATAAATTATCTATAAGCAAAGAAATTCAGCCGGAGAGCCTTCGAGTAAATCGAGATTATAAGTAGTGTTTATACGAAGTGAAAATTATGTTTTTTTTTTAGTTTTTTTTGTTTTTTCCAGTGCTTGCCATGCGTACTTGATGTTTTAAGCCACGCCTGCTCGCGGGCTGATTGACAAGAAAGTAAAAAAACAGAGGTAAATGCAGAACAAAATTATGAATTTAAGACGAAAAATCGTGATTTTATAATAAGAAAATGTTTGTCTGCAAACCGGCGATCCGGTCACAAAACCGTATCCCAACTCAACGGGCTGAAGGCGTGGCCAGTATGTAATAAATTATCTATAAGCAAAGAAATTCAGCCGGAGAGGCTTCGAGTAAATCGAGATTATAAGTAGTGTTTTTACGAAGTGAAAATTACGAAAATTGTATTTATTTTTTTGTTTTTTTCATTAGTTGCAAAGCGACCGAGGTGTGGAAAGCCACGCCTGCTCGCGGGCTGATTGATAAGAAAGTAATCGGAGATATGTGCAGAAAAAAATATAAATTTAAGATGAAAAATCGTGATTTTAAAATAAAAAAATCTTTGTCTGCAAACCGGCGATCCGGTTGCAAACCAAAACCGACTCGAAGGGCTGAAGGCGCGACCAGTATGTAATAAATTATCTAAAAGCAAAGAAATTCAGCCGGAGAAGCTTCGAGTAAATCGAGATTATAAGTAGTTTTTACGAAGTGAAAATTATGAAAATTGTATTTTTTTTTTTTTTCAAAGCTTGCAAAGCGAGCGAGGTGTAAAAAGCCGTGCCTGCTCGCGGGCTGATCGACAAGAAAGTAAAAATCAGAGGTAAATGCAGAACAAAATTATGAATTTAAGACGAAAAATCGTGATTTTATAATAAGAAAATGTTTGTCTGCAAACCGGCGATCCGGTCGCACAACCGTATCCCAACTCAACGGGCTGAAGGCGTGGCCAGTATGTAATAAATTATCTATAAGCAAAGAAATTCAGCTGGAGAGGCTTCGAGTAAATCGAGATTATAAGTAGTGTTTATACGAAGTGAAAATTACGCTTTTTTTTTTTTTTTTGTTTTTTTCATAGCAAGCACAGCGAGTGAGGTGAAAAAAGCCGCGCCTGCTTGCGGGCTGAATGACAAGAAAGTAATCGGAGATATGTGCAGAACAAATCTATGAATTTAAGACGAAAAATCGTGATTTTATAATAAGAAAATGTTTGTCTGCAAACCGGTGATCCGGTCGCAAAACCGAATCCCGACTCAACGTGTTTAAGGCATGGACTGTAAGTAATAAATAATATATAAGCAAAGAAATTCAGTCGGAAAGGCTTCGAATAAATCGAGATTATCGGTAGTGTTTTTACGAAGTGAAAATTACGAAAATTGTATATTTTGTTTTGTTTTTTTCAGAGCTTGCAAAGTAAAGGAGGTTTAAAATGCCACCCCTGCTCGTGGGCTGATTTTCAAGAAAGTAAAAAAACAGAGGTAAATGCAGAACAAAATTATGTATTTAAGACGAAAAATCGTGATTTTATAATAAGAAAATGTTTGTCTGAAAACAGGCGATCCGGTCGCAAAACCGTATCCCGACTCAACGGGCTGAAGGCGTGGCCAGTATGTAATAAATTATCTATAAGCAAAGAAATTCAGCCGGAGAGGCTTCGAGTAAATCGAGATTATAAGTAGTGTTTATACGAAGTGAAAATTACGTTTTTTTCATAGCAAGCACAGCGAGTGAGGTGAAAAAAGCCGCGCCTGCTCGCGGGCTGAATGACAAGAAAGTAATCGGAGAAATGTGCAGAAAAAAAATATAAATTTAAGATGAAAAATCGTGATTTTATAATAAGAAAATCTTTGTCTGCAAACCGGTGATCCGGTCGCAAAACCGAATCCCGACTCAACGTGTTTAAGGCGTGGACAGTATGTAATAAATTATCTATAAGCAAAGAAATTCAGCCAGAGAGGCTTCGAGTAAATCGAGATTATAAGTAGTGTTTATACGAAGTGAAAATTACGAAAATTGTATTTTTTTTTTGTTGTTTTTTTCAAAGCTTGCAAAGCGAGCGAGGTGTAAAAAGCCGTGCCTGCTCGCGGGCTGATCAACAAGAAAGTAAAAATCAGAGGTAAATGCAGAACAAAGTTATGAATTTAAGACGAACAATGGTGATTTTATAATAAGAAAATGTTTGTGTGCAAACCGGCGATACGGTTGCAAAACCATATCCCGACTCAAGGGACTAGGCGTTGCCAGTATTTAATAAATTATCTATAAGCAAAGATATTCAGACGGAGAGGCTTCGAGTAAATCGAGATTATAGGTAGTGTTTTTACGAAGTGGAAATTATGAAAGTAGTTTTTTTTTTGTTTTTTTGTTTTTTTCAGAGCTTGCAAAGTAAAGGAGGTTTAAAAAGCCACGCCTGCTCGTGGGCTGATTGACAAGAAAGTAAAAAAACAGAGGTAAATGCAGAACAAAATTATGAATTTAAGACGAAAAATCGTGATTTTATAATAAGAAAATGTTTGTCTGAAAACAGGCGATCCGGTCGCAAAACCGTATCCCGACTCAACGGGCTGAAGGCGTGGCCAGTATGTAATAAATTATCTATAAGCAAAGAAATTCAGCCGGAGAGGCTTCGAGTAAGTCGAGATTATAAGTAGTGTTTATACGAAGTGAAAATTACGAAAATTGTATTTTTTTTTTGTTGTTTTTTTCATAGCAAGCACAGCGAGTGAGGTGAAAAAAGCCGCGCCTGCTCGCGGGCTGAATGACAAGAAAGTAATCGGAGATATGTGCAGAAAAAAAATATAAATTTAAGATGAAAAATCGTGATTTTATAATAAGAAAATCTTTGTCTGCAAACCGGTGATCCGGTCGCAAAACCGTATCCCGACTCAACGGGCAGAAGGCGTGGCCAGTATGTAATAAATTATCTATAAGCAAATAAATTCAGCCGGAGAGGCTTCGAGTAAATCGAGATTATAAGTAGTGTTTATACGAAGTGAAAATTACGAAAATTGTATTTTTTTTTTGTTGTTTTTTTCATAGCAAGCACAGCGAGTGAGGTGAAAAAAGCCGCGCCTGCTCGCGGGCTGATTGACAAGAAAGTAATCGGAGATATGTGCAGAAAAAAAATATAAATTTAAGATGAAAAATCGTGATTTTATAATAAGAAAATCTTTGTCAGCAAACCGGTGATCCGGTCGCAAAACCGTATCCCGACTCAACGGATAGAAGGCGTGGCCAGTATGTAATAGATTAACTATAAGCAAAGAAATTCAGCCGGAGAGGCTTCGAGTAAATCGAGATTATAAGTAGTGTTTTTACGAAGTGAAAATTACGAAAATTGTATATTTTGTTTTGTTTTTTTCAGAGCTTGCAAAGTAAAGGAGGTTTAAAAAGCCACGCCTGCTCGTGGGCTGATTGACAAGAAAGTAAAAAAACAGAGGTAAATGCAGAACAAAATTATGAATTTAAGACGAAAAATCGTGATTTTATAATAAGAAAATGTTTGTCTGCAAACCGGCGATCCGGTCACAAAACCGTATCCCAACTCAACGGGCTGAAGGCGTGGCCAGTATGTAATAAATTATCTATAAGCAAAGAAATTCAGCCGGAGAGGCTTCGAGTAAATCGAGATTATAAGTAGTGTTTTTACGAAGTGAAAATTATGTTTTTTTTTTAGTTTTTTTTGTTTTTTCCAGTGCTTGCCACGCGTACTTGATGTTTTAAGCCACGCCTGCTCGCGGGCTGATTGACAAGAAAGTAAAAAAACAGAGGTAAATGCAGAACAAAATTATGAATTTAAGACGAAAAATCGTGATTTTATAATAAGAAAATGTTTGTCTGCAAACCGGCGATCCGGTCACAAAACCGTATCCCAACTCAACGGGCTGAAGGCGTGGCCAGTATGTAATAAATTATCTATAAGCAAAGAAATTCAGCCGGAGAGGCTTCGAGTAAATCGAGATTATAAGTAGTGTTTTTACGAAGTGAAAATTACGAAAATAGTATTTATTTTTTTGTTTTTTTCATTAGTTGCAAAGCGACCGAGGTGTGGAAAGCCACGCCTGCTCGCGGGCTGATTGATAAGAAAGTAATCGGAGATATGTGCAGAAAAAAATATAAATTTAAGATGAAAAATCGTGATTTTAAAATAAAAAAATCTTTGTCTGCAAACCGGCGATCCGGTTGCAAACCAAAACCGACTCGAAGGGCTGAAGGCGCGACCAGTATGTAATAAATTATCTAAAAGCAAAGAAATTCAGCCGGAGAAGCTTCGAGTAAATCGAGATTATAAGTAGTTTTTACGAAGTGAAAATTATGAAAATTGTATTTTTTTTTTTTTCAAAGCTTGCAAAGCGAGCGAGGTGTAAAAAGCCGTGCCTGCTCGCGGGCTGATCGACAAGAAAGTAAAAATCAGAGGTAAATGCAGAACAAAATTATGAATTTAAGACGAAAAATCGTGATTTTATAATAAGAAAATGTTTGTCTGCAAACCGGCGATCCGGTCGCACAACCGTATCCCAACTCAACGGGCTGAAGGCGTGGCCAGTATGTAATAAATTATCTATAAGCCAAGAAATTCAGCTGGAGAGGCTTCGAGTAAATCGAGATTATAAGTAGTGTTTATACGAAGTGAAAATTACTTTCTTTTTTTTTTTTTGTTTTTTTCATAGCAAGCACAGCGAGTGAGGTGAAAAAAGCCGCGCCTGCTCGCGGGCTGAATGACAAGAAAGTAATCGGAGATATGTGCAGAACAAATCTATGAATTTAAGACGAAAAATCGTGATTTTATAATAAGAAAATGTTTGTCTGCAAACCGGTGATCCGGTCGCAAAACCGAATCCCGACTCAACGTGTTTAAGGCATGGACTGTAAGTAATAAATAATATATAAGCAAAGAAATTCAGTCGGAAAGGCTTCGAATAAATCGAGATTATCGGTAGTGTTTTTACGAAGTGAAAATTACGAAAATTGTATATTTTGTTTTGTTTTTTTCAGAGCTTGCAAAGTAAAGGAGGTTTAAAATGCCACCCCTGCTCGTGGGCTGATTTTCAAGAAAGTAAAAAAACAGAGGTAATTGCAGAACAAAATTATGTATTTAAGACGAAAAATCGTGATTTTATAATAAGAAAATGTTTGTCTGAAAACAGGCGATCCGGTCGCAAAACCGTATCCCGACTCAACGGGCTGAAGGCGTGGCCAGTATGTAATAAATTATCTATAAGCAAAGAAATTCAGCCGGAGAGGCTTCGAGTAAATCGAGATTATAAGTAGTGTTTATACGAAGTGAAAATTACGTTTTTTTCATAGCAAGCACAGCGAGTGAGGTGAAAAAAGCCGCGCCTGCTCGCGGGCTGAATGACAAGAAAGTAATCGGAGAAATGTGCAGAAAAAAAATATAAATTTAAGATGAAAAATCGTGATTTTATAATAAGAAAATCTTTGTCTGCAAACCGGTGATCCGGTCGCAAAACCGAATCCCGACTCAACGTGTTTAAGGCGTGGACAGTATGTAATAAATTATCTATAAGCAAAGAAATTCAGCCAGAGAGGCTTCGAGTAAATCGAGATTATAAGTAGTGTTTATACGAAGTGAAAATTACGAAAATTGTATTTTTTTTTTGTTGTTTTTTTCAAAGCTTGCAAAGCGAGCGAGGTGTAAAAAGCCGTGCCTGCTCGCGGGCTGATCAACAAGAAAGTAAAAATCAGAGGTAAATGCAGAACAAAGTTATGAATTTAAGACGAACAATGGTGATTTTATAATAAGAAAATGTTTGTGTGCAAACCGGCGATACGGTTGCAAAACCATATCCCGACTCAAGGGACTAGGCGTTGCCAGTATTTAATAAATTATCTATAAGCAAAGATATTCAGACGGAGAGGCTTCGAGTAAATCGAGATTATAGGTAGTGTTTTTACGAAGTGGAAATTATGAAAGTAGTTTTTTTTTTGTTTTTTTGTTTTTTTCAGAGCTTGCAAAGTAAAGGAGGTTTAAAAAGCCACGCCTGCTCGTGGGCTGATTGACAAGAAAGTAAAAAAACAGAGGTAAATGCAGAACAAAATTATGAATTTAAGACGAAAAATCGTGATTTTATAATAAGAAAATGTTTGTCTGAAAACAGGCGATCCGGTCGCAAAACCGTATCCCGACTCAACGGGCTGAAGGCGTGGCCAGTATGTAATAAATTATCTATAAGCAAAGAAATTCAGCCGGAGAGGCTTCGAGTAAATCGAGATTATAAGTAGTGTTTATACGAAGTGAAAATTACGAAAATTGTATTTATTTTTTGTTGTTTTTTTCATAGCAAGCACAGCGAGTGAGGTGAAAAAAGCCGCACCTGCTCGCGGGCTGAATGACAAGAAAGTAATCGGAGATATGTGCAGAAAAAAAATATAAATTTAAGATGAAAAATCGTGATTTTATAATAAGAAAATCTTTGTCTGCAAACCGGTGATCCGGTCGCAAAACCGTATCCCGACTCAACGGGCAGAAGGCGTGGCCAGTATGTAATAAATTATCTATAAGCAAATAAATTCAGCCGGAGAGGCTTCGAGTAAATCGAGATTATAAGTAGTGTTTATACGAAGTGAAAATTACGAAAATTGTATTTTTTTTTTGTTGTTTTTTTCATAGCAAGCACAGCGAGTGAGGTGAAAAAAGCCGCGCCTGCTCGCGGGCTGAATGACAACAAAGTAATCGGAGATATGTGCAGAACAAATCTATGAATTTAAGACGAAAAATCGTGATTTTATAATAAGAAAATGTTTGTCTGCAAACCGGTGATCCGGTCGCAAAACCGAATCCCGACTCAACGTGTTTAAGGCATGGACTGTAAGTAATAAATAATATATAAGCAAAGAAATTCAGTCGGAAAGGCTTCGAATAAATCGAGATTATCGGTAGTGTTTTTACGAAGTGAAAATTACGAAAATTGTATATTTTGTTTTGTTTTTTTCAGAGCTTGCAAAGTAAAGGAGGTTTAAAATGCCACCCCTGCTCGTGGGCTGATTTTCAAGAATGTAAAAAAACAGAGGTAAATGCAGAACAAAATTATGAATTTAAGACGAAAAATCGTGATTTTATAATAAGAAAATGTTTGTCTGAAAACAGGCGATCCGGTCGCAAAACCGTATCCCGACTCAACGGGCAGAAGGCGTGGCCAGTATGTAATAAATTATCTATAAGCAAATAAATTCAGCCGGAGAGGCTTCGAGTAAATCGAGATTATAAGTAGTGTTTATACGAAGTGAAAATTACGAAAATTGTATTTTTTTTTTGTTGTTTTTTTCATAGCAAGCACAGCGAGTGAGGTGAAAAAAGCCGCGCCTGCTCGCGGGCTGATTGACAAGAAAGTAATCGGAGATATGTGCAGAAAAAAAATATAAATTTAAGATGAAAAATCGTGATTTTATAATAAGAAAATCTTTGTCAGCAAACCGGTGATCCGGTCGCAAAACCGTATCCCGACTCAACGGATAGAAGGCGTGGCCAGTATGTAATAGATTAACTATAAGCAAAGAAATTCAGCCGGAGAGGCTTCGAGTAAATCGAGATTATAAGTAGTGTTTTTACGAAGTGAAAATTACGAAAATTGTATATTTTGTTTTGTTTTTTTCAGAGCTTGCAAAGTAAAGGAGGTTTAAAAAGCCACGCCTGCTCGTGGGCTGATTGACAAGAAAGTAAAAAAACAGAGGTAAATGCAGAACAAAATTATGAATTTAAGACGAAAAATCGTGATTTTATAATAAGAAAATGTTTGTCTGCAAACCGGCGATCCGGTCACAAAACCGTATCCCAACTCAACGGGCTGAAGGCGTGGCCAGTATGTAATAAATTATCTATAAGCAAAGAAATTCAGCCGGAGAGGCTTCGAGTAAATCGAGATTATAAGTAGTGTTTTTACGAAGTGAAAATTATGTTTTTTTTTTAGTTTTTTTTGTTTTTTCCAGTGCTTGCCACGCGTACTTGATGTTTTAAGCCACGCCTGCTCGCGGGCTGATTGACAAGAAAGTAAAAAAACAGAGGTAAATGCAGAACAAAATTATGAATTTAAGACGAAAAATCGTGATTTTATAATAAGAAAATGTTTGTCTGCAAACCGGCGATCCGGTCACAAAACCGTATCCCAACTCAACGGGCTGAAGGCGTGGCCAGTATGTAATAAATTATCTATAAGCAAAGAAATTCAGCCGGAGAGGCTTCGAGTAAATCGAGATTATAAGTAGTGTTTTTACGAAGTGAAAATTACGAAAATAGTATTTATTTTTTTGTTTTTTTCATTAGTTGCAAAGCGACCGAGGTGTGGAAAGCCACGCCTGCTCGCGGGCTGATTGATAAGAAAGTAATCGGAGATATGTGCAGAAAAAAATATAAATTTAAGATGAAAAATCGTGATTTTAAAATAAAAAAATCTTTGTCTGCAAACCGGCGATCCGGTTGCAAACCAAAACCGACTCGAAGGGCTGAAGGCGCGACCAGTATGTAATAAATTATCTAAAAGCAAAGAAATTCAGCCGGAGAAGCTTCGAGTAAATCGAGATTATAAGTAGTTTTTACGAAGTGAAAATTATGAAAATTGTATTTTTTTTTTTTTCAAAGCTTGCAAAGCGAGCGAGGTGTAAAAAGCCGTGCCTGCTCGCGGGCTGATCGACAAGAAAGTAAAAATCAGAGGTAAATGCAGAACAAAATTATGAATTTAAGACGAAAAATCGTGATTTTATAATAAGAAAATGTTTGTCTGCAAACCGGCGATCCGGTCGCACAACCGTATCCCAACTCAACGGGCTGAAGGCGTGGCCAGTATGTAATAAATTATCTATAAGCAAAGAAATTCAGCTGGAGAGGCTTCGAGTAAATCGAGATTATAAGTAGTGTTTATACGAAGTGAAAATTACGCTTTTTTTTTTTTTTTTGTTTTTTTTCATAGCAAGCACAGCGAGTGAGGTGAAAAAAGCCGCGCCTGCTCGCGGGCTGAATGACAAGAAAGTAATCGGAGATATGTGCAGAACAAATCTATGAATTTAAGACGAAAAATCGTGATTTTATAATAAGAAAATGTTTGTCTGCAAACCGGCGATCCGGTCGCACAACCGAATCCCGACTCAACGTGTTTAAGGCATGGACTGTAAGTAATAAATAATATATAAGCAAAGAAATTCAGTCGGAAAGGCTTCGAATAAATCGAGATTATCGGTAGTGTTTTTACGAAGTGAAAATTACGAAAATTGTATATTTTGTTTTGTTTTTTTCAGAGCTTGCAAAGTAAAGGAGGTTTAAAATGCCACCCCTGCTCGTGGGCTTATTTTCAAGAAAGTAAAAAAACAGAGGTAAATGCAGAACAAAATTATGTATTTAAGACGAAAAATCGTGATTTTATAATAAGAAAATGTTTGTCTGAAAACAGGCGATCCGGTCGCAAAACCGTATCCCGACTCAACGGGCTGAAGGCGTGGCCAGTATGTAATAAATTATCTATAAGCAAAGAAATTCAGCCGGAGAGGCTTCGAGTAAATCGAGATTATAAGTAGTGTTTATACGAAGTGAAAATTACGTTTTTTTCATAGCAAGCACAGCGAGTGAGGTGAAAAAAGCCGCGCCTGCTCGCGGGCTGAATGACAAGAAAGTAATCGGAGAAATGTGCAGAAAAAAAATATAAATTTAAGATGAAAAATCGTGATTTTATAATAAGAAAATCTTTGTCTGCAAACCGGTGATCCGGTCGCAAAACCGAATCCCGACTCAACGTGTTTAAGGCGTGGACAGTATGTAATAAATTATCTATAAGCAAAGAAATTCAGCCAGAGAGGCTTCGAGTAAATCGAGATTATAAGTAGTGTTTATACGAAGTGAAAATTACGAAAATTGTATTTTTTTTTTGTTGTTTTTTTCAAAGCTTGCAAAGCGAGCGAGGTGTAAAAAGCCGTGCCTGCTCGCGGGCTGATCAACAAGAAAGTAAAAATCAGAGGTAAATGCAGAACAAAGTTATGAATTTAAGACGAACAATGGTGATTTTATAATAAGAAAATGTTTGTGTGCAAACCGGCGATACGGTTGCAAAACCATATCCCGACTCAAGGGACTAGGCGTTGCCAGTATTTAATAAATTATCTATAAGCAAAGATATTCAGACGGAGAGGCTTCGAGTAAATCGAGATTATAGGTAGTGTTTTTACGAAGTGGAAATTATGAAAGTAGTTTTTTTTTTGTTTTTTTGTTTTTTTCAGAGCTTGCAAAGTAAAGGAGGTTTAAAAAGCCACGCCTGCTCGTGGGCTGATTGACAAGAAAGTAAAAAAACAGAGGTAAATGCAGAACAAAATTATGAATTTAAGACGAAAAATCGTGATTTTATAATAAGAAAATGTTTGTCTGAAAACAGGCGATCCGGTCGCAAAACCGTATCCCGACTCAACGGGCTGAAGGCGTGGCCAGTATGTAATAAATTATCTATAAGCAAAGAAATTCAGCCGGAGAGGCTTCGAGTAAGTCGAGATTATAAGTAGTGTTTATACGAAGTGAAAATTACGAAAATTGTATTTTTTTTTTGTTGTTTTTTTCATAGCAAGCACAGCGAGTGAGGTGAAAAAAGCCGCGCCTGCTCGCGGGCTGAATGACAAGAAAGTAATCGGAGATATGTGCAGAAAAAAAATATAAATTTAAGATGAAAAATCGTGATTTTATAATAAGAAAATCTTTGTCTGCAAACCGGTGATCCGGTCGCAAAACCGTATCCCGACTCAACGGGCAGAAGGCGTGGCCAGTATGTAATAAATTATCTATAAGCAAATAAATTCAGCCGGAGAGGCTTCGAGTAAATCGAGATTATAAGTAGTGTTTATACGAAGTGAAAATTACGAAAATTGTATTTTTTTTTTGTTGTTTTTTTCATAGCAAGCACAGCGAGTGAGGTGAAAAAAGCCGCGCCTGCTCGCGGGCTGATTGACAAGAAAGTAATCGGAGATATGTGCAGAAAAAAAATATAAATTTAAGATGAAAAATCGTGATTTTATAATAAGAAAATCTTTGTCAGCAAACCGGTGATCCGGTCGCAAAACCGTATCCCGACTCAACGGATAGAAGGCGTGGCCAGTATGTAATAGATTAACTATAAGCAAAGAAATTCAGCCGGAGAGGCTTCGAGTAAATCGAGATTATAAGTAGTGTTTTTACGAAGTGAAAATTACGAAAATTGTATATTTTGTTTTGTTTTTTTCAGAGCTTGCAAAGTAAAGGAGGTTTAAAAAGCCACGCCTGCTCGAGGGCTGATTGACAAGAAAGTAAAAAAACAGAGGTAAATGCAGAACAAAATTATGAATTTAAGACGAAAAATCGTGATTTTATAATAAGAAAATGTTTGTCTGCAAACCGGCGATCCGGTCACAAAACCGTATCCCAACTCAACGGGCTGAAGGCGTGGCCAGTATGTAATAAATTATCTATAAGCAAAGAAATTCAGCCGGAGAGGCTTCGAGTAAATCGAGATTATAAGTAGTGTTTTTACGAAGTGAAAATTATGTTTTTTTTTTAGTTTTTTTTGTTTTTTCCAGTGCTTGCCACGCGTACTTGATGTTTTAAGCCACGCCTGCTCGCGGGCTGATTGACAAGAAAGTAAAAAAACAGAGGTAAATGCAGAACAAAATTATGAATTTAAGACGAAAAATCGTGATTTTATAATAAGAAAATGTTTGTCTGCAAACCGGCGATCCGGTCACAAAACCGTATCCCAACTCAACGGGCTGAAGGCGTGGCCAGTATGTAATAAATTATCTATAAGCAAAGAAATTCAGCCGGAGAGGCTTCGAGTAAATCGAGATTATAAGTAGTGTTTATACGAAGTGAAAATTACGAAAATTGTATTTATTTTTTGTTGTTTTTTTCATAGCAAGCACAGCGAGTGAGGTGAAAAAAGCCGCACCTGCTCGCGGGCTGAATGACAAGAAAGTAATCGGAGATATGTGCAGAAAAAAAATATAAATTTAAGATGAAAAATCGTGATTTTATAATAAGAAAATCTTTGTCTGCAAACCGGTGATCCGGTCGCAAAACCGTATCGCGACTCAACGGGCAGAAGGCGTGGCCAGTATGTAATAAATTATCTATAAGCAAATAAATTCAGCCGGAGAGGCTTCGAGTAAATCGAGATTATAAGTAGTGTTTATACGAAGTGAAAATTACGAAAATTGTATTTTTTTTTTGTTGTTTTTTTCATAGCAAGCACAGCGAGTGAGGTGAAAAAAGCCGCGCCTGCTCGCGGGCTGAATGACAACAAAGTAATCGGAGATATGTGCAGAACAAATCTATGAATTTCAGACGAAAAATCGTGATTTTATAATAAGAAAATGTTTGTCTGCAAACCGGTGATCCGGTCGCAAAACCGAATCCCGACTCAACGTGTTTAAGGCATGGACTGTAAGTAATAAATAATATATAAGCAAAGAAATTCAGTCGGAAAGGCTTCGAATAAATCGAGATTATAAGTAGTGTTTTTACGAAGTGAAAATTACGAAAATAGTATTTATTTTTTTGTTTTTTTCATTAGTTGCAAAGCGACCGAGGTGTGGAAAGCCACGCCTGCTCGCGGGCTGATTGATAAGAAAGTAATCGGAGATATGTGCAGAAAAAAAATATAAATTTAAGATGAAAAATCGTGATTTTATAATAAGAAAATCTTTGTCTGCAAACCGGTGATCCGGTCGCAAAACCGAATCCCGACTCAACGTGTTTAAGGCGTGGACAGTATGTAATAAATTATCTATAAGCAAAGAAATTCAGCCAGAGAGGCTTCGAGTAAATCGAGATTATAAGTAGTGTTTATACGAAGTGAAAATTACGAAAATTGTATTTTTTTTTTTTTTTTTTTTTCAAAGCTTGCAAAGCGAGCGAGGTGTAAAAAGCCGTGCCTGCTCGCGGGCTGATCAACAAGAAAGTAAAAATCAGAGGTAAATGCAGAACAAAGTTATGAATTTAAGACGAACAATGGTGATTTTATAATAAGAAAATGTTTGTGTGCAAACCGGCGATACGGTTGCAAAACCATATCCCGACTCAAGGGACTAGGCGTTGCCAGTATTTAATAAATTATCTATAAGCAAAGATATTCAGACGGAGAGGCTTCGAGTAAATCGAGATTATAGGTAGTGTTTTTACGAAGTGGAAATTATGAAAGTAGTTTTTTTTTTGTTTTTTTGTTTTTTTCAGAGCTTGCAAAGTAAAGGAGGTTTAAAAAGCCACGCCTGCTCGTGGGCTGATTGACAAGAAAGTAAAAAAACAGAGGTAAATGCAGAACAAAATTATTAATTTAAGACGAAAAATCGTGATTTTATAATAAGAAAATGTTTGTCTGAAAACAGGCGATCCGGTCGCAAAACCGTATCCCGACTCAACGGGCTGAAGGCGTGGCCAGTATGTAATAAATTATCTATAAGCAAAGAAATTCAGCCGGAGAGGCTTCGAGTAAATCGAGATTATAAGTAGTGTTTATACGAAGTGAAAATTACGAAAATTGTATTTATTTTTTGTTGTTTTTTTCATAGCAAGCACAGCGAGTGAGGTGAAAAAAGCCGCACCTGCTCGCGGGCTGAATGACAAGAAAGTAATCGGAGATATGTGCAGAAAAAAAATATAAATTTAAGATGAAAAATCGTGATTTTATAATAAGAAAATCTTTGTCTGCAAACCGGTGATCCGGTCGCAAAACCGTATCCCGACTCAACGGGCAGAAGGCGTGGCCAGTATGTAATAAATTATCTATAAGCAAATAAATTCAGCCGGAGAGGCTTCGAGTAAATCGAGATTATAAGTAGTGTTTATACGAAGTGAAAATTACGAAAATTGTATTTTTTTTTTGTTGTTTTTTTCATAGCAAGCACAGCGAGTGAGGTGAAAAAAGCCGCGCCTGCTCGCGGGCTGAATGACAACAAAGTAATCGGAGATATGTGCAGAACAAATCTATGAATTTAAGACGAAAAATCGTGATTTTATAATAAGAAAATGTTTGTCTGCAAACCGGTGATCCGGTCGCAAAACCGAATCCCGACTCAACGTGTTTAAGGCATGGACTGTAAGTAATAAATAATATATAAGCAAAGAAATTCAGTCGGAAAGGCTTCGAATAAATCGAGATTATCGGTAGTGTTTTTACGAAGTGAAAATTACGAAAATTGTATATTTTGTTTTGTTTTTTTCAGAGCTTGCAAAGTAAAGGAGGTTTAAAATGCCACCCCTGCTCGTGGGCTGATTTTCAAGAATGTAAAAAAACAGAGGTAAATGCAGAACAAAATTATGAATTTAAGACGAAAAATCGTGATTTTATAATAAGAAAATGTTTGTCTGAAAACAGGCGATCCGGTCGCAAAACCGTATCCCGACTCAACGGGCTGAAGGCGTGGCCAGTATGTAATAAATTATCTATAAGCAAAGAAATTCAGCCGGAGAGGCTTCGAGTATATCGAGATTATAAGTAGTGTTTATACGAAGTGAAAATTACGAAAATTGTATTTATTTTTGTTGTTTTTTTCATAGCAAGCACAGCGAGTGAGGTGAAAAAAGACGCGCCTGCTCGCGGGCTGAATGACAAGAAAGTTATCGGAGATATGTGCAGAAAAAAAATATAAATTTAAGATGAAAAATCGTGATTTTATAATAAGAAAATCTTTGTCTGCAAACCGGTGATCCGGTCGCAAAACCGTATCCCGACTCAACGGGCAGAAGGCGTGGCCAGTATGTAATAAATTATCTATAAGCAAATAAATTCAGCCGGAGAGGCTTCGAGTAAATCGAGATTATAAGTAGTATTTATACGAAGTGAAAATTACGAAAATTGTAATTTTTTTTTGTTGTTTTTTTCATAGCAAGCACAGCGAGTGAGGTGAAAAAAGCCGCGCCTGCTCGCGGGCTGATTGACAAGAAAGTAATTGGAGATATGTGCAGAAAAAAAATATAAATTTAAGATGAAAAATCGTGATTTTATAATAAGAAAATCTTTGTCAGCAAACCGGTGATCCGGTCGCAAAACCGTATCCCGACTCAACGGGCAGAAGGCGTGGCCAGTATGTAATAGATTATCTATAAGCAAAGAAATTCAGCCGGAGAGGCTTCGAGTAAATCGAGATTATAAGTAGTGTTTTTACGAAGTGAAAATTACGAAAATTGTATATTTTGTTTTGTTTTTTTCAGAGCTTGCAAAGTAAAGGAGGTTTAAAAAGCCACGCCTGCTCGTGGGCTGGTTGACAAGAAAGTAAAAAAACAGAGGTAAATGCAGAACAAAATTATGAATTTAAGACGAAAAATCGTGATTTTATAATAAGAAAATGTTTGTCTGCAAACCGGCGATCCGGTCACAAAACCGTATCCCAACTCAACGGGCTGAAGGCGTGGCCAGTATGTAATAAATTATCTATAAGCAAAGAAATTCAGCCGGAGAGGCTACGAGTAAATCGAGATTATAAGTAGTGTTTTTACGAAGTGAAAATTATGTTTTTTTTTTTGTTTTTTTTGTTTTTTCCAGTGCTTGCCACGCGTACTTGATGTTTTAAGCCACGCCTGCTCGCGGGCTGATTGACAAGAAAGTAAAAAAACAGAGGTAAATGCAGAACAAAATTATGAATTTAAGACGAAAAATCGTGATTTTATAATAAGAAAATGTTTGTCTGCAAACCGGCGATCCGGTCACAAAACCGTATCCCAACTCAACGGGCTGAAGGCGTGGCCAGTATGTAATAAATTATCTATAAGCAAAGAAATTCAGCCGGAGAGGCTTCGAGTAAATCGAGATTATAAGTAGTGTTTTTACGAAGTGAAAATTACGAAAATTGTATTTATTTTTTTGTTTTTTTCATTAGTTGCAAAGCGACCGAGGTGTGGAAAGCCACGCCTGCTCGCGGGCTGATTGATAAGAAAGTAATCGGAGATATGTACAGAAAAAAATATAAATTTAAGATGAAAAATCGTGATTTTAAAATAAAAAAATCTTTGTCTGCAAACCGGCGATCCGGTTGCAAACCAAAACCGACTCGAAGGGCTGAAGGCGCGACCAGTATGTAATAAATTATCTAAAAGCAAAGAAATTCAGCCGGAGAAGCTTCGAGTAAATCGAGATTATAAGTAGTTTTTACGAAGTGAAAATTATGAAAATTGTATATTTTTTTTTTTCAAAGCTTGCAAAGCGAGCGAGGTGTAAAAAGCCGTGCCTGCTCGCGGGCTGATCGACAAGAAAGTAAAAATCAGAGGTAAATGCAGAACAAAATTATGAATTTAAGACGAAAAATCGTGATTTTATAATAAGAAAATGTTTGTCTGCAAACCGGCGATCCGGTCGCACAACCGTATCCCAACTCAACGGGCTGAAGGCGTGGCCAGTATGTAATAAATTATCTATAAGCAAAGAAATTCAGCTGGAGAGGCTTCGAGTAAATCGAGATTATAAGTAGTGTTTATACGAAGTGAAAATTACGTTTTTTTTTTTTTTTTTTGTTTATTTCATAGCAAGCACAGCGAGTGAGGTGAAAAAAGCCGCGCCTGCTCGCGGGCTGAATGACAAGAAAGTAATCGGAGATATGTGCAGAACAAATCTATGAATTTAAGACGAAAAATCGTGATTTTATAATAAGAAAATGTTTGTCTGCAAACCGGTGATCCGGTCGCAAAACCGAATCCCGACTCAACGTGTTTAAGGCATGGACTGTAAGTAATAAATAATATATAAGCAAAGAAATTCAGTCGGAAAGGCTTCGAATAAATCGAGATTATCGGTAGTGTTTTTACGAAGTGAAAATTACGAAAATTGTATATTTTGTTTTGTTTTTTTCAGAGCTTGCAAAGTAAAGGAGGTTTAAAATGCCACCCCTGCTCGTGGGCTGATTTTCAAGAAAGTAAAAAAACAGAGGTAAATGCAGAACAAAATTATGAATTTAAGACGAAAAATCGTGATTTTATAATAAGAAAATGTTTGTCTGAAAACAGGCGATCCGGTCGCAAAACCGTATCCCGACTCAACGGGCTGAAGGCGTGGCCAGTATGTAATAAATTATCTATAAGCAAAGAAATTCAGCCGGAGAGGCTTCGAGTAAATCGAGATTATAAGTAGTGTTTATACGAAGTGAAAATTACGTTTTTTTCATAGCAAGCACAGCGAGTGAGGTGAAAAAAGCCGCGCCTGCTCGCGGGCTGAATGACAAGAAAGTAATCGGAGAAATGTGCAGAAAAAAAATATAAATTTAAGATGAAAAATCGTGATTTTAAAATAAAAAAATCTTTGTCTGCAAACCGGCGATCCGGTTGCAAACCAAAACCGACTCGAAGGGCTGAAGGCGCGACCAGTATGTAATAAATTATCTAAAAGCAAAGAAATTCAGCCGGAGAAGCTTCGAGTAAATCGAGATTATAAGTAGTTTTTACGAAGTGAAAATTATGAAAATTGTATATTTTTTTTTTTCAAAGCTTGCAAAGCGAGTGAGGTGTAAAAAGCCGTGCCTGCTCGCGGGCTGATCGACAAGAAAGTAAAAATCAGAGGTAAATGCAGAACAAAATTATGAATTTAAGACGAAAAATCGTGATTTTATAATAAGAAAAAGTTTGTCTGCAAACCGGCGATCCGGTCGCACAACCGTATCCCAACTCAACGGGCTGAAGGCGTGGCCAGTATGTAATAAATTATCTATAAGCAAAGAAATTCAGCTGGAGAGGCTTCGAGTAAATCGAGATTATAAGTAGTGTTTATACGAAGTGAAAATTACTTTTTTTTTTTTTTTTGTTTTTTTCATAGCAAGCACAGCGAGTGAGGTGAAAAAAGCCGCGCCTGCTCGCGGGCTGAATGACAAGAAAGTAATCGGAGATATGTGCAGAACAAATCTATGAATTTAAGACGAAAAATCGTGATTTTATAATAAGAAAATGTTTGTCTGCAAACCGGTGATCCGGTCGCAAAACCGAATCCCGACTCAACGTGTTTAAGGCATGGACTGTAAGTAATAAATAATATATAAGCAAAGAAATTCAGTCGGAAAGGCTTCGAATAAATCGAGATTATCGGTAGTGTTTTTACGAAGTGAAAATTACGAAAATTGTATATTTTGTTTTGTTTTTTTCAGAGCTTGCAAAGTAAAGGAGGTTTAAAATGCCACCCCTGCTCGTGGGCTGATTTTCAAGAAAGTAAAAAAACAGAGGTAAATGCAGAACAAAATTATGAATTTAAGACGAAAAATCGTGATTTTATAATAAGAAAATGTTTGTCTGAAAACAGGCGATCCGGTCGCAAAACCGTATCCTGACTCAACGGGCTGAAGGCGTGGCCAGTATGTAATAAATTATCTATAAGCAAAGAAATTCAGCCGGAGAGGCTTCGAGTAAATCGAGATTATAAGTAGTGTTTATACGAAGTGAAAATTACGTTTTTTTCATAGCAAGCACAGCGAGTGAGGTGAAAAAAGCCGCGCCTGCTCGCGGGCTGAATGACAAGAAAGTAATCGGAGAAATGTGCAGAAAAAAAATATAAATTTAAGATGAAAAATCGTGATTTTATAATAAGAAAATCTTTGTCTGCAAACCGGTGATCCGGTCGCAAAACCGAATCCCGACTCAACGTGTTTAAGGCGTGGACAGTATGTAATAAATTATCTAAAAGCAAAGAAATTCAGCCGGAGAAGCTTCGAGTAAATCGAGATTATAAGTAGTTTTTACGAAGTGAAAATTATGAAAATTGTATATTTTTTTTTTTCAAAGCTTGCAAAGCGAGTGAGGTGTAAAAAGCCGTGCCTGCTCGCGGGCTGATCGACAAGAAAGTAAAAATCAGAGGTAAATGCAGAACAAAATTATGAATTTAAGACGAAAAATCGTGATTTTATAATAAGAAAAAGTTTGTCTGCAAACCGGCGATCCGGTCGCACAACCGTATCCCAACTCAACGGGCTGAAGGCGTGGCCAGTATGTAATAAATTATCTATAAGCAAAGAAATTCAGCTGGAGAGGCTTCGAGTAAATCGAGATTATAAGTAGTGTTTATACGAAGTGAAAATTACTTTTTTTTTTTTTTTTGTTTTTTTCATAGCAAGCACAGCGAGTGAGGTGAAAAAAGCCGCGCCTGCTCGCGGGCTGAATGACAAGAAAGTAATCGGAGATATGTGCAGAACAAATCTATGAATTTAAGACGAAAAATCGTGATTTTATAATAAGAAAATGTTTGTCTGCAAACCGGTGATCCGGTCGCAAAACCGAATCCCGACTCAACGTGTTTAAGGCATGGACTGTAAGTAATAAATAATATATAAGCAAAGAAATTCAGTCGGAAAGGCTTCGAATAAATCGAGATTATCGGTAGTGTTTTTACGAAGTGAAAATTACGAAAATTGTATATTTTGTTTTGTTTTTTTCAGAGCTTGCAAAGTAAAGGAGGTTTAAAATGCCACCCCTGCTCGTGGGCTGATTTTCAAGAAAGTAAAAAAACAGAGGTAAATGCAGAACAAAATTATGAATTTAAGACGAAAAATCGTGATTTTATAATAAGAAAATGTTTGTCTGAAAACAGGCGATCCGGTCGCAAAACCGTATCCTGACTCAACGGGCTGAAGGCGTGGCCAGTATGTAATAAATTATCTATAAGCAAAGAAATTCAGCCGGAGAGGCTTCGAGTAAATCGAGATTATAAGTAGTGTTTATACGAAGTGAAAATTACGTTTTTTTCATAGCAAGCACAGCGAGTGAGGTGAAAAAAGCCGCGCCTGCTCGCGGGCTGAATGACAAGAAAGTAATCGGAGAAATGTGCAGAAAAAAAATATAAATTTAAGATGAAAAATCGTGATTTTATAATAAGAAAATCTTTGTCTGCAAACCGGTGATCCGGTCGCAAAACCGAATCCCGACTCAACGTGTTTAAGGCGTGGACAGTATGTAATAAATTATCTATAAGCAAAGAAATTCAGCCAGAGAGGCTTCGAGTAAATCGAGATTATAAGTAGTGTTTATACGAAGTGAAAATTACGAAAATTGTATTTTTTTTTTGTTGTTTTTTTCAAAGCTTGCAAAGCGAGCGAGGTGTAAAAAGCCGTGCCTGCTCGCGGGCTGATCAACAAGAAAGTAAAAATCAGAGGTAAATGCAGAACAAAGTTATGAATTTAAGACGAACAATGGTGATTTTATAATAAGAAAATGTTTGTGTGCAAACCGGCGATACGGTTGCAAAACCATATCCCGACTCAAGGGACTAGGCGTTGCCAGTATTTAATAAATTATCTATAAGCAAAGATATTCAGACGGAGAGGCTTCGAGTAAATCGAGATTATAGGTAGTGTTTTTACGAAGTGGAAATTATGAAAGTTGTTTTTTTTTTTGTTTTTTTGTTTTTTTCAGAGCTTGCAAAGTAAAGGAGGTTTAAAAAGCCACGCCTGCTCGTGGGCTGATTGATAAGAAAGTAAAAAAACAGAGGTAAATGCAGAACAAAATTATGAATTTAAGACGAAAAATCGTGATTTTATAATAAGAAAATGTTTGTCTGAAAACAGGCGATCCGGTCGCAAAACCGTATCCCGACTCAACGGGCTGAAGGCGTGGCCAGTATGTAATAAATTATCTATAAGCAAAGAAATTCAGCCGGAGAGGCTTCGAGTAAATCGAGATTATAAGTAGTGTTTATACGAAGTGAAAATTACGAAAATTTTATTTTTTTTTTGTTGTTTTTTTCATAGCAAGCACAGCGAGTGAGGTGAAAAAAGCCGCGCCTGCTCGCGGGCTGAATGACAAGAAAGTAATCGGAGATATGTGCAGAAAAAAAATATAAATTTAAGATGAAAAATCGTGATTTTATAATAAGAAAATCTTTGTCTGCAAACCGGTGATCCGGTCGCAAAACCGTATCCCGACTCAACGGGCAGAAGGCGTGGCCAGTATGTAATAAATTATCTATAAGCAAATAAATTCAGCCGGAGAGGCTTCGAGTAAATCGAGATTATAAGTAGTGTTTATACGAAGTGAAAATTACGAAAATTGTATTTTTTTTTTGTTGTTTTTTTCATAGCAAGCACAGCGAGTGAGGTGAAAAAAGCCGCGCCTGCTCGCGGGCTGAATGACAAGAAAGTAATCGGAGATATCTGCAGAACAAATCTATGAATTTAAGACGAAAAATCGTGATTTTATAATAAGAAAATGTTTGTCTGCAAACCGGTGATCCGGTCGCAAAACCGAATCCCGACTCAACGTGTTTAAGGCATGGACTGTAAGTAATAAATAATATATAAGCAAAGAAATTCAGTCGGAAAGGCTTCGAATAAATCGAGATTATCGGTAGTGTTTTTACGAAGTGAAAATTACGAAAATTGTATATTTTGTTTTGTTTTTTTCAGAGCTTGCAAAGTAAAGGAGGTTTAAAAAGCCACGCCTGCTCGTGGGCTGATTGACAAGAAAGTAAAAAAACAGAGGTAAATGCAGAACAAAATTATGAATTTAAGACGAAAAATCGTGATTTTATAATAAGAAAAAGTTTGTCTGCAAACCGGCGATCCGGTCGCACAACCGTATCCCAACTCAACGGGCTGAAGGCGTGGCCAGTATGTAATAAATTATCTATAAGCAAAGAAATTCAGCTGGAGAGGCTTCGAGTAAATCGAGATTATAAGTAGTGTTTATACGAAGTGAAAATTACTTTTTTTTTTTTTTTTGTTTTTTTCATAGCAAGCACAGCGAGTGAGGTGAAAAAAGCCGCGCCTGCTCGCGGGCTGAATGACAAGAAAGTAATCGGAGATATGTGCAGAACAAATCTATGAATTTAAGACGAAAAATCGTGATTTTATAATAAGAAAATGTTTGTCTGCAAACCGGTGATCCGGTCGCAAAACCGAATCCCGACTCAACGTGTTTAAGGCATGGACTGTAAGTAATAAATAATATATAAGCAAAGAAATTCAGTCGGAAAGGCTTCGAATAAATCGAGATTATCGGTAGTGTTTTTACGAAGTGAAAATTACGAAAATTGTATATTTTGTTTTGTTTTTTTCAGAGCTTGCAAAGTAAAGGAGGTTTAAAATGCCACCCCTGCTCGTGGGCTGATTTTCAAGAAAGTAAAAAAACAGAGGTAAATGCAGAACAAAATTATGAATTTAAGACGAAAAATCGTGATTTTATAATAAGAAAATGTTTGTCTGAAAACAGGCGATCCGGTCGCAAAACCGTATCCTGACTCAACGGGCTGAAGGCGTGGCCAGTATGTAATAAATTATCTATAAGCAAAGAAATTCAGCCGGAGAGGCTTCGAGTAAATCGAGATTATAAGTAGTGTTTATACGAAGTGAAAATTACGTTTTTTTCATAGCAAGCACAGCGAGTGAGGTGAAAAAAGCCGCGCCTGCTCGCGGGCTGAATGACAAGAAAGTAATCGGAGAAATGTGCAGAAAAAAAATATAAATTTAAGATGAAAAATCGTGATTTTATAATAAGAAAATCTTTGTCTGCAAACCGGTGATCCGGTCGCAAAACCGAATCCCGACTCAACGTGTTTAAGGCGTGGACAGTATGTAATAAATTATCTATAAGCAAAGAAATTCAGCCAGAGAGGCTTCGAGTAAATCGAGATTATAAGTAGTGTTTATACGAAGTGAAAATTACGAAAATTGTATTTTTTTTTTTGTTGTTTTTTTCAAAGCTTGCAAAGCGAGCGAGGTGTAAAAAGCCGTGCCTGCTCGCGGGCTGATCAACAAGAAAGTAAAAATCAGAGGTAAATGCAGAACAAAGTTATGAATTTAAGACGAACAATGGTGATTTTATAATAAGAAAATGTTTGTGTGCAAACCGGCGATACGGTTGCAAAACCATATCCCGACTCAAGGGACTAGGCGTTGCCAGTATTTAATAAATTATCTATAAGCAAAGATATTCAGACGGAGAGGCTTCGAGTAAATCGAGATTATAGGTAGTGTTTTTACGAAGTGGAAATTATGAAAGTTGTTTTTTTTTTGTTTTTTTGTTTTTTTCAGAGCTTGCAAAGTAAAGGAGGTTTAAAAAGCCACGCCTGCTCGTGGGCTGATTGACAAGAAAGTAAAAAAACAGAGGTAAATGCAGAACAAAATTATGAATTTAAGACGAAAAATCGTGATTTTATAATAAGAAAATGTTTGTCTGAAAACAGGCGATCCGGTCGCAAAACCGTATCCCGACTCAACGGGCTGAAGGCGTGGCCAGTATGTAATAAATTATCTATAAGCAAAGAAATTCAGCCGGAGAGGCTTCGAGTAAATCGAGATTATAAGTAGTGTTTATACGAAGTGAAAATTACGTTTTTTTCATAGCAAGCACAGCGAGTGAGGTGAAAAAAGCCGCGCCTGCTCGCGGGCTGAATGACAAGAAAGTAATCGGAGAAATGTGCAGAAAAAAAATATAAATTTAAGATGAAAAATCGTGATTTTATAATAAGAAAATCTTTGTCTGCAAACCGGTGATCCGGTCGCAAAACCGAATCCCGACTCAACGTGTTTAAGGCGTGGACAGTATGTAATAAATTATCTATAAGCAAAGAAATTCAGCCAGAGAGGCTTCGAGTAAATCGAGATTATAAGTAGTGTTTATACGAAGTGAAAATTACGAAAATTGTATTTTTTTTTTGTTGTTTTTTTCAAAGCTTGCAAAGCGAGCGAGGTGTAAAAAGCCGTGCCGTGCCTGCTCGCGGGCTGATAAACAAGAAAGTAAAAATCAGAGGTAAATGCAGAACAAAGTTATGAATTTAAGACGAACAATGGTGATTTTATAATAAGAAAATGTTTGTGTGCAAACCGGTGATACGGTTGCAAAACCATATCCCGACTCAAGGGACTAGGCGTTGCCAGTATTTAATAAATTATCTATAAGCAAAGATATTCAGACGGAGAGGCTTCGAGTAAATCGAGATTATAGGTAGTGTTTTTACGAAGTGGAAATTATGAAAGTAGTTTTTTTTTTGTTTTTTTGTTTTTTTCAGAGCTTGCAAAGTAAAGGAGGTTTAAAAAGCCACGCCTGCTCGTGGGCTGATTGACAAGAAAGTAAAAAAACAGAGGTAAATGCAGAACAAAATTATGAATTTAAGACGAAAAATCGTGATTTTATAATAAGAAAATGTTTGTCTGAAAACAGGCGATCCGGTCGCAAAACCGTATCCCGACTCAACGGGCTGAAGGCGTGGCCAGTATGTAATAAATTATCTATAAGCAAAGAAATTCAGCCGGAGAGGCTTCGAGTAAATCGAGATTATAAGTAGTGTTTTTACGAAGTGAAAATTACGAAAATTGTATTTATTTTTTTGTTTTTTTCATTAGTTGCAAAGCGACCGAGGTGTGGAAAGCCACGCCTGCTCGCGGGCTGATTGATAAGAAAGTAATCGGAGATATGTGCAGAAAAAAATATAAATTTAAGATGAAAAATCGTGATTTTAAAATAAAAAAATCTTTGTCTGCAAACCGGCGATCCGGTTGCAAACCAAAACCGACTCGAAGGGCTGAAGGCGCGACCAGTATGTAATAAATTATCTAAAAGCAAAGAAATTCAGCCGGAGAAGCTTCGAGTAAATCGAGATTATAAGTAGTTTTTACGAAGTGAAAATTATGAAAATTGTATTTTTTTTTTTTTCAAAGCTTGCAAAGCGAGCGAGGTGTAAAAAGCCGTGCCTGCTCGCGGGCTGATCGACAAGAAAGTAAAAATCAGAGGTAAATGCAGAACAAAATTATGAATTTAAGACGAAAAATCGTGATTTTATAATAAGAAAATGTTTGTCTGCAAACCGGCGATCCGGTCGCACAACCGTATCCCAACTCAACGGGCTGAAGGCGTGGCCAGTATGTAATAAATTATCTATAAGCAAAGAAATTCAGCTGGAGAGGCTTCGAGTAAATCGAGATTATAAGTAGTGTTTATACGAAGTGAAAATTACGCTTTTTTTTTTTTTTTTGTTTTTTTCATAGCAAGCACAGCGAGTGAGGTGAAAAAAGCCGCGCCTGCTTGCGGGCTGAATGACAAGAAAGTAATCGGAGATATGTGCAGAACAAATCTATGAATTTAAGACGAAAAATCGTGATTTTATAATAAGAAAATGTTTGTCTGCAAACCGGTGATCCGGTCGCAAAACCGAATCCCGACTCAACGTGTTTAAGGCATGGACTGTAAGTAATAAATAATATATAAGCAAAGAAATTCAGTCGGAAAGGCTTCGAATAAATCGAGATTATCGGTAGTGTTTTTACGAAGTGAAAATTACGAAAATTGTATATTTTGTTTTGTTTTTTTCAGAGCTTGCAAAGTAAAGGAGGTTTAAAATGCCACCCCTGCTCGTGGGCTGATTTTCAAGAAAGTAAAAAAACAGAGGTAAATGCAGAACAAAATTATGTATTTAAGACGAAAAATCGTGATTTTATAATAAGAAAATGTTTGTCTGAAAACAGGCGATCCGGTCGCAAAACCGTATCCCGACTCAACGGGCTGAAGGCGTGGCCAGTATGTAATAAATTATCTATAAGCAAAGAAATTCAGCCGGAGAGGCTTCGAGTAAATCGAGATTATAAGTAGTGTTTATACGAAGTGAAAATTACGTTTTTTTCATAGCAAGCACAGCGAGTGAGGTGAAAAAAGCCGCGCCTGCTCGCGGGCTGAATGACAAGAAAGTAATCGGAGAAATGTGCAGAAAAAAAATATAAATTTAAGATGAAAAATCGTGATTTTATAATAAGAAAATCTTTGTCTGCAAACCGGTGATCCGGTCGCAAAACCGAATCCCGACTCAACGTGTTTAAGGCGTGGACAGTATGTAATAAATTATCTATAAGCAAAGAAATTCAGCCAGAGAGGCTTCGAGTAAATCGAGATTATAAGTAGTGTTTATACGAAGTGAAAATTACGAAAATTGTATTTTTTTTTTGTTGTTTTTTTCAAAGCTTGCAAAGCGAGCGAGGTGTAAAAAGCCGTGCCTGCTCGCGGGCTGATCAACAAGAAAGTAAAAATCAGAGGTAAATGCAGAACAAAGTTATGAATTTAAGACGAACAATGGTGATTTTATAATAAGAAAATGTTTGTGTGCAAACCGGCGATACGGTTGCAAAACCATATCCCGACTCAAGGGACTAGGCGTTGCCAGTATTTAATAAATTATCTATAAGCAAAGATATTCAGACGGAGAGGCTTCGAGTAAATCGAGATTATAGGTAGTGTTTTTACGAAGTGGAAATTATGAAAGTAGTTTTTTTTTTGTTTTTTTGTTTTTTTCAGAGCTTGCAAAGTAAAGGAGGTTTAAAAAGCCACGCCTGCTCGTGGGCTGATTGACAAGAAAGTAAAAAAACAGAGGTAAATGCAGAACAAAATTATGAATTTAAGACGAAAAATCGTGATTTTATAATAAGAAAATGTTTGTCTGAAAACAGGCGATCCGGTCGCAAAACCGTATCCCGACTCAACGGGCTGAAGGCGTGGCCAGTATGTAATAAATTATCTATAAGCAAAGAAATTCAGCCGGAGAGGCTTCGAGTAAGTCGAGATTATAAGTAGTGTTTATACGAAGTGAAAATTACGAAAATTGTATTTTTTTTTTGTTGTTTTTTTCATAGCAAGCACAGCGAGTGAGGTGAAAAAAGCCGCGCCTGCTCGCGGGCTGAATGACAAGAAAGTAATCGGAGATATGTGCAGAAAAAAAATATAAATTTAAGATGAAAAATCGTGATTTTATAATAAGAAAATCTTTGTCTGCAAACCGGTGATCCGGTCGCAAAACCGTATCCCGACTCAACGGGCAGAAGGCGTGGCCAGTATGTAATAAATTATCTATAAGCAAATAAATTCAGCCGGAGAGGCTTCGAGTAAATCGAGATTATAAGTAGTGTTTATACGAAGTGAAAATTACGAAAATTGTATTTTTTTTTTGTTGTTTTTTTCATAGCAAGCACAGCGAGTGAGGTGAAAAAAGCCGCGCCTGCTCGCGGGCTGATTGACAAGAAAGTAATCGGAGATATGTGCAGAAAAAAAATATAAATTTAAGATGAAAAATCGTGATTTTATAATAAGAAAATCTTTGTCAGCAAACCGGTGATCCGGTCGCAAAACCGTATCCCGACTCAACGGATAGAAGGCGTGGCCAGTATGTAATAGATTAACTATAAGCAAAGAAATTCAGCCGGAGAGGCTTCGAGTAAATCGAGATTATAAGTAGTGTTTTTACGAAGTGAAAATTACGAAAATTGTATATTTTGTTTTGTTTTTTTCAGAGCTTGCAAAGTAAAGGAGGTTTAAAAAGCCACGCCTGCTCGTGGGCTGATTGACAAGAAAGTAAAAAAACAGAGGTAAATGCAGAACAAAATTATGAATTTAAGACGAAAAATCGTGATTTTATAATAAGAAAATGTTTGTCTGCAAACCGGCGATCCGGTCACAAAACCGTATCCCAACTCAACGGGCTGAAGGCGTGGCCAGTATGTAATAAATTATCTATAAGCAAAGAAATTCAGCCGGAGAGGCTTCGAGTAAATCGAGATTATAAGTAGTGTTTTTACGAAGTGAAAATTATGTTTTTTTTTTAGTTTTTTTTGTTTTTTCCAGTGCTTGCCACGCGTACTTGATGTTTTAAGCCACGCCTGCTCGCGGGCTGATTGACAAGAAAGTAAAAAAACAGAGGTAAATGCAGAACAAAATTATGAATTTAAGACGAAAAATCGTGATTTTATAATAAGAAAATGTTTGTCTGCAAACCGGCGATCCGGTCACAAAACCGTATCCCAACTCAACGGGCTGAAGGCGTGGCCAGTATGTAATAAATTATCTATAAGCAAAGAAATTCAGCCGGAGAGGCTTCGAGTAAATCGAGATTATAAGTAGTGTTTTTACGAAGTGAAAATTACGAAAATAGTATTTATTTTTTTGTTTTTTTCATTAGTTGCAAAGCGACCGAGGTGTGGAAAGCCACGCCTGCTCGCGGGCTGATTGATAAGAAAGTAATCGGAGATATGTGCAGAAAAAAATATAAATTTAAGATGAAAAATCGTGATTTTAAAATAAAAAAATCTTTGTCTGCAAACCGGCGATCCGGTTGCAAACCAAAACCGACTCGAAGGGCTGAAGGCGCGACCAGTATGTAATAAATTATCTAAAAGCAAAGAAATTCAGCCGGAGAAGCTTCGAGTAAATCGAGATTATAAGTAGTTTTTACGAAGTGAAAATTATGAAAATTGTATTTTTTTTTTTTTCAAAGCTTGCAAAGCGAGCGAGGTGTAAAAAGCCGTGCCTGCTCGCGGGCTGATCGACAAGAAAGTAAAAATCAGAGGTAAATGCAGAACAAAATTATGAATTTAAGACGAAAAATCGTGATTTTATAATAAGAAAATGTTTGTCTGCAAACCGGCGATCCGGTCGCACAACCGTATCCCAACTCAACGGGCTGAAGGCGTGGCCAGTATGTAATAAATTATCTATAAGCAAAGAAATTCAGCTGGAGAGGCTTCGAGTAAATCGAGATTATAAGTAGTGTTTATACGAAGTGAAAATTACTTTTTTTTTTTTTTTTGTTTTTTTCATAGCAAGCACAGCGAGTGAGGTGAAAAAAGCCGCGCCTGCTCGCGGGCTGAATGACAAGAAAGTAATCGGAGATATGTGCAGAACAAATCTATGAATTTAAGACGAAAAATCGTGATTTTATAATAAGAAAATGTTTGTCTGCAAACCGGTGATCCGGTCGCAAAACCGAATCCCGACTCAACGTGTTTAAGGCATGGACTGTAAGTAATAAATAATATATAAGCAAAGAAATTCAGTCGGAAAGGCTTCGAATAAATCGAGATTATCGGTAGTGTTTTTACGAAGTGAAAATTACGAAAATTGTATATTTTGTTTTGTTTTTTTCAGAGCTTGCAAAGTAAAGGAGGTTTAAAATGCCACCCCTGCTCGTGGGCTGATTTTCAAGAAAGTAAAAAAACAGAGGTAAATGCAGAACAAAATTATGTATTTAAGACGAAAAATCGTGATTTTATAATAAGAAAATGTTTGTCTGAAAACAGGCGATCCGGTCGCAAAACCGTATCCCGACTCAACGGGCTGAAGGCGTGGCCAGTATGTAATAAATTATCTATAAGCAAAGAAATTCAGCCGGAGAGGCTTCGAGTAAATCGAGATTATAAGTAGTGTTTATACGAAGTGAAAATTACGTTTTTTTCATAGCAAGCACAGCGAGTGAGGTGAAAAAAGCCGCGCCTGCTCGCGGGCTGAATGACAAGAAAGTAATCGGAGAAATGTGCAGAAAAAAAATATAAATTTAAGATGAAAAATCGTGATTTTATAATAAGAAAATCTTTGTCTGCAAACCGGTGATCCGGTCGCAAAACCGAATCCCGACTCAACGTGTTTAAGGCGTGGACAGTATGTAATAAATTATCTATAAGCAAAGAAATTCAGCCAGAGAGGCTTCGAGTAAATCGAGATTATAAGTAGTGTTTATACGAAGTGAAAATTACGAAAATTGTATTTTTTTTTTGTTGTTTTTTTCAAAGCTTGCAAAGCGAGCGAGGTGTAAAAAGCCGTGCCTGCTCGCGGGCTGATCAACAAGAAAGTAAAAATCAGAGGTAAATGCAGAACAAAGTTATGAATTTAAGACGAACAATGGTGATTTTATAATAAGAAAATGTTTGTGTGCAAACCGGCGATACGGTTGCAAAACCATATCCCGACTCAAGGGACTAGGCGTTGCCAGTATTTAATAAATTATCTATAAGCAAAGATATTCAGACGGAGAGGCTTCGAGTAAATCGAGATTATAGGTAGTGTTTTTACGAAGTGGAAATTATGAAAGTAGTTTTTTTTTTGTTTTTTTGTTTTTTTCAGAGCTTGCAAAGTAAAGGAGGTTTAAAAAGCCACGCCTGCTCGTGGGCTGATTGACAAGAAAGTAAAAAAACAGAGGTAAATGCAGAACAAAATTATGAATTTAAGACGAAAAATCGTGATTTTATAATAAGAAAATGTTTGTCTGAAAACAGGCGATCCGGTCGCAAAACCGTATCCCGACTCAACGGGCTGAAGGCGTGGCCAGTATGTAATAAATTATCTATAAGCAAAGAAATTCAGCCGGAGAGGCTTCGAGTAAATCGAGATTATAAGTAGTGTTTATACGAAGTGAAAATTACGAAAATTGTATTTATTTTTTGTTGTTTTTTTCATAGCAAGCACAGCGAGTGAGGTGAAAAAAGCCGCACCTGCTCGCGGGCTGAATGACAAGAAAGTAATCGGAGATATGTGCAGAAAAAAAATATAAATTTAAGATGAAAAATCGTGATTTTATAATAAGAAAATCTTTGTCTGCAAACCGGTGATCCGGTCGCAAAACCGTATCCCGACTCAACGGGCAGAAGGCGTGGCCAGTATGTAATAAATTATCTATAAGCAAATAAATTCAGCCGGAGAGGCTTCGAGTAAATCGAGATTATAAGTAGTGTTTATACGAAGTGAAAATTACGAAAATTGTATTTTTTTTTTGTTGTTTTTTTCATAGCAAGCACAGCGAGTGAGGTGAAAAAAGCCGCGCCTGCTCGCGGGCTGAATGACAACAAAGTAATCGGAGATATGTGCAGAACAAATCTATGAATTTAAGACGAAAAATCGTGATTTTATAATAAGAAAATGTTTGTCTGCAAACCGGTGATCCGGTCGCAAAACCGAATCCCGACTCAACGTGTTTAAGGCATGGACTGTAAGTAATAAATAATATATAAGCAAAGAAATTCAGTCGGAAAGGCTTCGAATAAATCGAGATTATCGGTAGTGTTTTTACGAAGTGAAAATTACGAAAATTGTATATTTTGTTTTGTTTTTTTCAGAGCTTGCAAAGTAAAGGAGGTTTAAAATGCCACCCCTGCTCGTGGGCTGATTTTCAAGAATGTAAAAAAACAGAGGTAAATGCAGAACAAAATTATGAATTTAAGACGAAAAATCGTGATTTTATAATAAGAAAATGTTTGTCTGAAAACAGGCGATCCGGTCGCAAAACCGTATCCCGACTCAACGGGCAGAAGGCGTGGCCAGTATGTAATAAATTATCTATAAGCAAATAAATTCAGCCGGAGAGGCTTCGAGTAAATCGAGATTATAAGTAGTGTTTATACGAAGTGAAAATTACGAAAATTGTATTTTTTTTTTGTTGTTTTTTTCATAGCAAGCACAGCGAGTGAGGTGAAAAAAGCCGCGCCTGCTCGCGGGCTGATTGACAAGAAAGTAATCGGAGATATGTGCAGAAAAAAAATATAAATTTAAGATGAAAAATCGTGATTTTATAATAAGAAAATCTTTGTCAGCAAACCGGTGATCCGGTCGCAAAACCGTATCCCGACTCAACGGATAGAAGGCGTGGCCAGTATGTAATAGATTAACTATAAGCAAAGAAATTCAGCCGGAGAGGCTTCGAGTAAATCGAGATTATAAGTAGTGTTTTTACGAAGTGAAAATTACGAAAATTGTATATTTTGTTTTGTTTTTTTCAGAGCTTGCAAAGTAAAGGAGGTTTAAAAAGCCACGCCTGCTCGTGGGCTGATTGACAAGAAAGTAAAAAAACAGAGGTAAATGCAGAACAAAATTATGAATTTAAGACGAAAAATCGTGATTTTATAATAAGAAAATGTTTGTCTGCAAACCGGCGATCCGGTCACAAAACCGTATCCCAACTCAACGGGCTGAAGGCGTGGCCAGTATGTAATAAATTATCTATAAGCAAAGAAATTCAGCCGGAGAGGCTTCGAGTAAATCGAGATTATAAGTAGTGTTTTTACGAAGTGAAAATTATGTTTTTTTTTTAGTTTTTTTTGTTTTTTCCAGTGCTTGCCACGCGTACTTGATGTTTTAAGCCACGCCTGCTCGCGGGCTGATTGACAAGAAAGTAAAAAAACAGAGGTAAATGCAGAACAAAATTATGAATTTAAGACGAAAAATCGTGATTTTATAATAAGAAAATGTTTGTCTGCAAACCGGCGATCCGGTCACAAAACCGTATCCCAACTCAACGGGCTGAAGGCGTGGCCAGTATGTAATAAATTATCTATAAGCAAAGAAATTCAGCCGGAGAGGCTTCGAGTAAATCGAGATTATAAGTAGTGTTTTTACGAAGTGAAAATTACGAAAATAGTATTTATTTTTTTGTTTTTTTCATTAGTTGCAAAGCGACCGAGGTGTGGAAAGCCACGCCTGCTCGCGGGCTGATTGATAAGAAAGTAATCGGAGATATGTGCAGAAAAAAATATAAATTTAAGATGAAAAATCGTGATTTTAAAATAAAAAAATCTTTGTCTGCAAACCGGCGATCCGGTTGCAAACCAAAACCGACTCGAAGGGCTGAAGGCGCGACCAGTATGTAATAAATTATCTAAAAGCAAAGAAATTCAGCCGGAGAAGCTTCGAGTAAATCGAGATTATAAGTAGTTTTTACGAAGTGAAAATTATGAAAATTGTATTTTTTTTTTTTTCAAAGCTTGCAAAGCGAGCGAGGTGTAAAAAGCCGTGCCTGCTCGCGGGCTGATCGACAAGAAAGTAAAAATCAGAGGTAAATGCAGAACAAAATTATGAATTTAAGACGAAAAATCGTGATTTTATAATAAGAAAATGTTTGTCTGCAAACCGGCGATCCGGTCGCACAACCGTATCCCAACTCAACGGGCTGAAGGCGTGGCCAGTATGTAATAAATTATCTATAAGCAAAGAAATTCAGCTGGAGAGGCTTCGAGTAAATCGAGATTATAAGTAGTGTTTATACGAAGTGAAAATTACGTTTTTTTTTTTTTTTTTGTTTTTTTCATAGCAAGCACAGCGAGTGAGGTGAAAAAAGCCGCGCCTGCTCGCGGGCTGAATGACAAGAAAGTAATCGGAGATATGTGCAGAACAAATCTATGAATTTAAGACGAAAAATCGTGATTTTATAATAAGAAAATGTTTGTCTGCAAACCGGTGATCCGGTCGCAAAACCGAATCCCGACTCAACGTGTTTAAGGCATGGACTGTAAGTAATAAATAATATATAAGCAAAGAAATTCAGTCGGAAAGGCTTCGAATAAATCGAGATTATCGGTAGTGTTTTTACGAAGTGAAAATTACGAAAATTGTATATTTTGTTTTGTTTTTTTCAGAGCTTGCAAAGTAAAGGAGGTTTAAAATGCCACCCCTGCTCGTGGGCTTATTTTCAAGAAAGTAAAAAAACAGAGGTAAATGCAGAACAAAATTATGTATTTAAGACGAAAAATCGTGATTTTATAATAAGAAAATGTTTGTCTGAAAACAGGCGATCCGGTCGCAAAACCGTATCCCGACTCAACGGGCTGAAGGCGTGGCCAGTATGTAATAAATTATCTATAAGCAAAGAAATTCAGCCGGAGAGGCTTCGAGTAAATCGAGATTATAAGTAGTGTTTATACGAAGTGAAAATTACGTTTTTTTCATAGCAAGCACAGCGAGTGAGGTGAAAAAAGCCGCGCCTGCTCGCGGGCTGAATGACAAGAAAGTAATCGGAGAAATGTGCAGAAAAAAAATATAAATTTAAGATGAAAAATCGTGATTTTATAATAAGAAAATCTTTGTCTGCAAACCGGTGATCCGGTCGCAAAACCGAATCCCGACTCAACGTGTTTAAGGCGTGGACAGTATGTAATAAATTATCTATAAGCAAAGAAATTCAGCCAGAGAGGCTTCGAGTAAATCGAGATTATAAGTAGTGTTTATACGAAGTGAAAATTACGAAAATTGTATTTTTTTTTTGTTGTTTTTTTCAAAGCTTGCAAAGCGAGCGAGGTGTAAAAAGCCGTGCCTGCTCGCGGGCTGATCAACAAGAAAGTAAAAATCAGAGGTAAATGCAGAACAAAGTTATGAATTTAAGACGAACAATGGTGATTTTATAATAAGAAAATGTTTGTGTGCAAACCGGCGATACGGTTGCAAAACCATATCCCGACTCAAGGGACTAGGCGTTGCCAGTATTTAATAAATTATCTATAAGCAAAGATATTCAGACGGAGAGGCTTCGAGTAAATCGAGATTATAGGTAGTGTTTTTACGAAGTGGAAATTATGAAAGTAGTTTTTTTTTTGTTTTTTTGTTTTTTTCAGAGCTTGCAAAGTAAAGGAGGTTTAAAAAGCCACGCCTGCTCGTGGGCTGATTGACAAGAAAGTAAAAAAACAGAGGTAAATGCAGAACAAAATTATGAATTTAAGACGAAAAATCGTGATTTTATAATAAGAAAATGTTTGTCTGAAAACAGGCGATCCGGTCGCAAAACCGTATCCCGACTCAACGGGCTGAAGGCGTGGCCAGTATGTAATAAATTATCTATAAGCAAAGAAATTCAGCCGGAGAGGCTTCGAGTAAATCGAGATTATAAGTAGTGTTTATACGAAGTGAAAATTACGAAAATTGTATTTATTTTTTGTTGTTTTTTTCATAGCAAGCACAGCGAGTGAGGTGAAAAAAGCCGCAACTGCTCGCGGGCTGAATGACAAGAAAGTAATCGGAGATATGTGCAGAAAAAAAATATAAATTTAAGATGAAAAATCGTGATTTTATAATAAGAAAATCTTTGTCTGCAAACCGGTGATCCGGTCGCAAAACCGTATCGCGACTCAACGGGCAGAAGGCGTGGCCAGTATGTAATAAATTATCTATAAGCAAATAAATTCAGCCGGAGAGGCTTCGAGTAAATCGAGATTATAAGTAGTGTTTATACGAAGTGAAAATTACGAAAATTGTATTTTTTTTTTGTTGTTTTTTTCATAGCAAGCACAGCGAGTGAGGTGAAAAAAGCCGCGCCTGCTCGCGGGCTGAATGACAACAAAGTAATCGGAGATATGTGCAGAACAAATCTATGAATTTAAGACGAAAAATCGTGATTTTATAATAAGAAAATGTTTGTCTGCAAACCGGTGATCCGGTCGCAAAACCGAATCCCGACTCAACGTGTTTAAGGCATGGACTGTAAGTAATAAATAATATATAAGCAAAGAAATTCAGTCGGAAAGGCTTCGAATAAATCGAGATTATAAGTAGTGTTTTTACGAAGTGAAAATTACGAAAATAGTATTTATTTTTTTGTTTTTTTCATTAGTTGCAAAGCGACCGAGGTGTGGAAAGCCACGCCTGCTCGCGGGCTGATTGATAAGAAAGTAATCGGAGATATGTGCAGAAAAAAAATATAAATTTAAGATGAAAAATCGTGATTTTATAATAAGAAAATCTTTGTCTGCAAACCGGTGATCCGGTCGCAAAACCGAATCCCGACTCAACGTGTTTAAGGCGTGGACAGTATGTAATAAATTATCTATAAGCAAAGAAATTCAGCCAGAGAGGCTTCGAGTAAATCGAGATTATAAGTAGTGTTTATACGAAGTGAAAATTACGAAAATTGTATTTTTTTTTTGTTGTTTTTTTCAAAGCTTGCAAAGCGAGCGAGGTGTAAAAAGCCGTGCCTGCTCGCGGGCTGATCAACAAGAAAGTAAAAATCAGAGGTAAATGCAGAACAAAGTTATGAATTTAAGACGAACAATGGTGATTTTATAATAAGAAAATGTTTGTGTGCAAACCGGCGATACGGTTGCAAAACCATATCCCGACTCAAGGGACTAGGCGTTGCCAGTATTTAATAAATTATCTATAAGCAAAGATATTCAGACGGAGAGGCTTCGAGTAAATCGAGATTATAGGTAGTGTTTTTACGAAGTGGAAATTATGAAAGTAGTTTTTTTTTTGTTTTTTTGTTTTTTTCAGAGCTTGCAAAGTAAAGGAGGTTTAAAAAGCCACGCCTGCTCGTGGGCTGATTGACAAGAAAGTAAAAAAACAGAGGTAAATGCAGAACAAAATTATGAATTTAAGACGAAAAATCGTGATTTTATAATAAGAAAATGTTTGTCTGAAAACAGGCGATCCGGTCGCAAAACCGTATCCCGACTCAACGGGCTGAAGGCGTGGCCAGTATGTAATAAATTATCTATAAGCAAAGAAATTCAGCCGGAGAGGCTTCGAGTAAATCGAGATTATAAGTAGTGTTTATACGAAGTGAAAATTACGAAAATTGTATTTATTTTTTGTTGTTTTTTTCATAGCAAGCACAGCGAGTGAGGTGAAAAAAGCCGCACCTGCTCGCGGGCTGAATGACAAGAAAGTAATCGGAGATATGTGCAGAAAAAAAATATAAATTTAAGATGAAAAATCGTGATTTTATAATAAGAAAATCTTTGTCTGCAAACCGGTGATCCGGTCGCAAAACCGTATCCCGACTCAACGGGCAGAAGGCGTGGCCAGTATGTAATAAATTATCTATAAGCAAATAAATTCAGCCGGAGAGGCTTCGAGTAAATCGAGATTATAAGTAGTGTTTATACGAAGTGAAAATTACGAAAATTGTATTTTTTTTTTGTTGTTTTTTTCATAGCAAGCACAGCGAGTGAGGTGAAAAAAGCCGCGCCTGCTCGCGGTCTGAATGACAACAAAGTAATCGGAGATATGTGCAGAACAAATCTATGAATTTAAGACGAAAAATCGTGATTTTATAATAAGAAAATGTTTGTCTGCAAACCGGTGATCCGGTCGCAAAACCGAATCCCGACTCAACGTGTTTAAGGCATGGACTGTAAGTAATAAATAATATATAAGCAAAGAAATTCAGTCGGAAAGGCTTCGAATAAATCGAGATTATCGGTAGTGTTTTTACGAAGTGAAAATTACGAAAATTGTATATTTTGTTTTGTTTTTTTCAGAGCTTGCAAAGTAAAGGAGGTTTAAAATGCCACCCCTGCTCGTGGGCTGATTTTCAAGAATGTAAAAAAACAGAGGTAAATGCAGAACAAAATTATGAATTTAAGACGAAAAATCGTGATTTTATAATAAGAAAATGTTTGTCTGAAAACAGGCGATCCGGTCGCAAAACCGTATCCCGACTCAACGGGCTGAAGGCGTGGCCAGTATGTAATAAATTATCTATAAGCAAAGAAATTCAGCCGGAGAGGCTTCGAGTATATCGAGATTATAAGTAGTGTTTATACGAAGTGAAAATTACGAAAATTGTATTTATTTTTGTTGTTTTTTTCATAGCAAGCACAGCGAGTGAGGTGAAAAAAGCCGCGCCTGCTCGCGGGCTGAATGACAAGAAAGTTATCGGAGATATGTGCAGAAAAAAAATATAAATTTAAGATGAAAAATCGTGATTTTATAATAAGAAAATCTTTGTCTGCAAACCGGTGATCCGGTCGCAAAACCGTATCCCGACTCAACGGGCAGAAGGCGTGGCCAGTATGTAATAAATTATCTATAAGCAAATAAATTCAGCCGGAGAGGCTTCGAGTAAATCGAGATTATAAGTAGTATTTATACGAAGTGAAAATTACGAAAATTGTAATTTTTTTTTGTTGTTTTTTTCATAGCAAGCACAGCGAGTGAGGTGAAAAAAGCCGCGCCTGCTCGCGGGCTGATTGACAAGAAAGTAATTGGAGATATGTGCAGAAAAAAAATATAAATTTAAGATGAAAAATCGTGATTTTATAATAAGAAAATCTTTGTCAGCAAACCGGTGATCCGGTCGCAAAACCGTATCCCGACTCAACGGGCAGAAGGCGTGGCCAGTATGTAATAGATTATCTATAAGCAAAGAAATTCAGCCGGAGAGGCTTCGAGTAAATCGAGATTATAAGTAGTGTTTTTACGAAGTGAAAATTACGAAAATTGTATATTTTGTTTTGTTTTTTTCAGAGCTTGCAAAGTAAAGGAGGTTTAAAAAGCCACGCCTGCTCGTGGGCTGATTGACAAGAAAGTAAAAAAACAGAGGTAAATGCAGAACAAAATTATGAATTTAAGACGAAAAATCGTGATTTTATAATAAGAAAATGTTTGTCTGCAAACCGGCGATCCGGTCACAAAACCGTATCCCAACTCAACGGGCTGAAGGCGTGGCCAGTATGTAATAAATTATCTATAAGCAAAGAAATTCAGCCGGAGAGGCTTCGAGTAAATCGAGATTATAAGTAGTGTTTTTACGAAGTGAAAATTATGTTTTTTTTTTTGTTTTTTTTGTTTTTTCCAGTGCTTGCCACGCGTACTTGATGTTTTAAGCCACGCCTGCTCGCGGGCTGATTGACAAGAAAGTAAAAAAACAGAGGTAAATGCAGAACAAAATTATGAATTTAAGACGAAAAATCGTGATTTTATAATAAGAAAATGTTTGTCTGCAAACCGGCGATCCGGTCACAAAACCGTATCCCAACTCAACGGGCTGAAGGCGTGGCCAGTATGTAATAAATTATCTATAAGCAAAGAAATTCAGCCGGAGAGGCTTCGAGTAAATCGAGATTATAAGTAGTGTTTTTACGAAGTGAAAATTACGAAAATTGTATTTATTTTTTTGTTTTTTTCATTAGTTGCAAAGCGACCGAGGTGTGGAAAGCCACGCCTGCTCGCGGGCTGATTGATAAGAAAGTACTCGGAGATATGTACAGAAAAAAATATAAATTTAAGATGAAAAATCGTGATTTTAAAATAAAAAAATCTTTGTCTGCAAACCGGCGATCCGGTTGCAAACCAAAACCGACTCGAAGGGCTGAAGGCGCGACCAGTATGTAATAAATTATCTAAAAGCAAAGAAATTCAGCCGGAGAAGCTTCGAGTAAATCGAGATTATAAGTAGTTTTTACGAAGTGAAAATTATGAAAATTGTATATTTTTTTTTTTCAAAGCTTGCAAAGCGAGCGAGGTGTAAAAAGCCGTGCCTGCTCGCGGGCTGATCGACAAGAAAGTAAAAATCAGAGGTAAATGCAGAACAAAATTATGAATTTAAGACGAAAAATCGTGATTTTATAATAAGAAAATGTTTGTCTGCAAACCGGCGATCCGGTCGCACAACCGTATCCCAACTCAACGGGCTGAAGGCGTGGCCAGTATGTAATAAATTATCTATAAGCAAAGAAATTCAGCTGGAGAGGCTTCGAGTAAATCGAGATTATAAGTAGTGTTTATACGAAGTGAAAATTACGTTTTTTTTTTTTTTTTTTGTTTATTTCATAGCAAGCACAGCGAGTGAGGTGAAAAAAGCCGCGCCTGCTCGCGGGCTGAATGACAAGAAAGTAATCGGAGAAATGTGCAGAACAAATCTATGAATTTAAGACGAAAAATCGTGATTTTATAATAAGAAAATGTTTGTCTGCAAACCGGTGATCCGGTCGCAAAACCGAATCCCGACTCAACGTGTTTAAGGCATGGACTGTAAGTAATAAATAATATATAAGCAAAGAAATTCAGTCGGAAAGGCTTCGAATAAATCGAGATTATCGGTAGTGTTTTTACGAAGTGAAAATTACGAAAATTGTATATTTTGTTTTGTTTTTTTCAGAGCTTGCAAAGTAAAGGAGGTTTAAAATGCCACCCCTGCTCGTGGGCTGATTTTCAAGAAAGTAAAAAAACAGAGGTAAATGCAGAACAAAATTATGAATTTAAGACGAAAAATCGTGATTTTATAATAAGAAAATGTTTGTCTGAAAACAGGCGATCCGGTCGCAAAACCGTATCCCGACTCAACGGGCTGAAGGCGTGGCCAGTATGTAATAAATTATCTATAAGCAAAGAAATTCAGCCGGAGAGGCTTCGAGTAAATCGAGATTATAAGTAGTGTTTATACGAAGTGAAAATTACGTTTTTTTCATAGCAAGCACAGCGAGTGAGGTGAAAAAAGCCGCGCCTGCTCGCGGGCTGAATGACAAGAAAGTAATCGGAGAAATGTGCAGAAAAAAAATATAAATTTAAGATGAAAAATCGTGATTTTAAAATAAAAAAATCTTTGTCTGCAAACCGGCGATCCGGTTGCAAACCAAAACCGACTCGAAGGGCTGAAGGCGCGACCAGTATGTAATAAATTATCTAAAAGCAAAGAAATTCAGCCGGAGAAGCTTCGAGTAAATCGAGATTATAAGTAGTTTTTACGAAGTGAAAATTATGAAAATTGTATATTTTTTTTTTTCAAAGCTTGCAAAGCGAGCGAGGTGTAAAAAGCCGTGCCTGCTCGCGGGCTGATCGACAAGAAAGTAAAAATCAGAGGTAAATGCAGAACAAAATTATGAATTTAAGACGAAAAATCGTGATTTTATAATAAGAAAAAGTTTGTCTGCAAACCGGCGATCCGGTCGCACAACCGTATCCCAACTCAACGGGCTGAAGGCGTGGCCAGTATGTAATAAATTATCTATAAGCAAAGAAATTCAGCTGGAGAGGCTTCGAGTAAATCGAGATTATAAGTAGTGTTTATACGAAGTGAAAATTACTTTTTTTTTTTTTTTTGTTTTTTTCATAGCAAGCACAGCGAGTGAGGTGAAAAAAGCCGCGCCTGCTCGCGGGCTGAATGACAAGAAAGTAATCGGAGATATGTGCAGAACAAATCTATGAATTTAAGACGAAAAATCGTGATTTTATAATAAGAAAATGTTTGTCTGCAAACCGGTGATCCGGTCGCAAAACCGAATCCCGACTCAACGTGTTTAAGGCATGGACTGTAAGTAATAAATAATATATAAGCAAAGAAATTCAGTCGGAAAGGCTTCGAATAAATCGAGATTATCGGTAGTGTTTTTACGAAGTGAAAATTACGAAAATTGTATATTTTGTTTTGTTTTTTTCAGAGCTTGCAAAGTAAAGGAGGTTTAAAATGCCACCCCTGCTCGTGGGCTGATTTTCAAGAAAGTAAAAAAACAGAGGTAAATGCAGAACAAAATTATGAATTTAAGACGAAAAATCGTGATTTTATAATAAGAAAATGTTTGTCTGAAAACAGGCGATCCGGTCGCAAAACCGTATCCTGACTCAACGGGCTGAAGGCGTGGCCAGTATGTAATAAATTATCTATAAGCAAAGAAATTCAGCCGGAGAGGCTTCGAGTAAATCGAGATTATAAGTAGTGTTTATACGAAGTGAAAATTACGTTTTTTTCATAGCAAGCACAGCGAGTGAGGTGAAAAAAGCCGCGCCTGCTCGCGGGCTGAATGACAAGAAAGTAATCGGAGAAATGTGCAGAAAAAAAATATAAATTTAAGATGAAAAATCGTGATTTTATAATAAGAAAATCTTTGTCTGCAAACCGGTGATCCGGTCGCAAAACCGAATCCCGACTCAACGTGTTTAAGGCGTGGACAGTATGTAATAAATTATCTATAAGCAAAGAAATTCAGCCAGAGAGGCTTCGAGTAAATCGAGATTATAAGTAGTGTTTATACGAAGTGAAAATTACGAAAATTGTATTTTTTTTTTGTTGTTTTTTTCAAAGCTTGCAAAGCGAGCGAGGTGTAAAAAGCCGTGCCTGCTCGCGGGCTGATCAACAAGAAAGTAAAAATCAGAGGTAAATGCAGAACAAAGTTATGAATTTAAGACGAACAATGGTGATTTTATAATAAGAAAATGTTTGTGTGCAAACCGGCGATACGGTTGCAAAACCATATCCCGACTCAAGGGACTAGGCGTTGCCAGTATTTAATAAATTATCTATAAGCAAAGATATTCAGACGGAGAGGCTTCGAGTAAATCGAGATTATAGGTAGTGTTTTTACGAAGTGGAAATTATGAAAGTTGTTTTTTTTTTGTTTTTTTGTTTTTTTCAGAGCTTGCAAAGTAAAGGAGGTTTAAAAAGCCACGCCTGCTCGTGGGCTGATTGATAAGAAAGTAAAAAAACAGAGGTAAATGCAGAACAAAATTATGAATTTAAGACGAAAAATCGTGATTTTATAATAAGAAAATGTTTGTCTGAAAACAGGCGATCCGGTCGCAAAACCGTATCCCGACTCAACGGGCTGAAGGCGTGGCCAGTATGTAATAAATTATCTATAAGCAAAGAAATTCAGCCGGAGAGGCTTCGAGTAAATCGAGATTATAAGTAGTGTTTATACGAAGTGAAAATTACGAAAATTGTATTTTTTTTTTGTTGTTTTTTTCATAGCAAGCACAGCGAGTGAGGTGAAAAAAGCCGCGCCTGCTCGCGGGCTGAATGACAAGAAAGTAATCGGAGATATTTGCAGAAAAAAAATATAAATTTAAGATGAAAAATCGTGATTTTATAATAAGAAAATCTTTGTCTGCAAACCGGTGATCCGGTCGCAAAACCGTATCCCGACTCAACGGGCTGAAGGCGTGGCCAGTATGTAATAAATTATCTATAAGCAAATAAATTCAGCCGGAGAGGCTTCGAGTAAATCGAGATTATAAGTAGTGTTTATACGAAGTGAAAATTACGAAAATTGTATTTTTTTTTTGTTGTTTTTTTCATAGCAAGCACAGCGAGTGAGGTGAAAAAAGCCGCGCCTGCTCGCGGGCTGAATGACAAGAAAGTAATCGGAGATATCTGCAGAACAAATCTATGAATTTAAGACGAAAAATCGTGATTTTATAATAAGAAAATGTTTGTCTGCAAACCGGTGATCCGGTCGCAAAACCGAATCCCGACTCAACGTGTTTAAGGCATGGACTGTAAGTAATAAATAATATATAAGCAAAGAAATTCAGTCGGAAAGGCTTCGAATAAATCGAGATTATCGGTAGTGTTTTTACGAAGTGAAAATTACGAAAATTGTATATTTTGTTTTGTTTTTTTCAGAGCTTGCAAAGTAAAGGAGGTTTAAAAAGCCACGCCTGCTCGTGGGCTGATTGACAAGAAAGTAAAAAAACAGAGGTAAATGCAGAACAAAATTATGAATTTAAGACGAAAAATCGTGATTTTATAATAAGAAAAAGTTTGTCTGCAAACCGGCGATCCGGTCGCACAACCGTATCCCAACTCAACGGGCTGAAGGCGTGGCCAGTATGTAATAAATTATCTATAAGCAAAGAAATTCAGCTGGAGAGGCTTCGAGTAAATCGAGATTATAAGTAGTGTTTATACGAAGTGAAAATTACTTTTTTTTTTTTTTTTGTTTTTTTCATAGCAAGCACAGCGAGTGAGGTGAAAAAAGCCGCGCCTGCTCGCGGGCTGAATGACAAGAAAGTAATCGGAGATATGTGCAGAACAAATCTATGAATTTAAGACGAAAAATCGTGATTTTATAATAAGAAAATGTTTGTCTGCAAACCGGTGATCCGGTCGCAAAACCGAATCCCGACTCAACGTGTTTAAGGCATGGACTGTAAGTAATAAATAATATATAAGCAAAGAAATTCAGTCGGAAAGGCTTCGAATAAATCGAGATTATCGGTAGTGTTTTTACGAAGTGAAAATTACGAAAATTGTATATTTTGTTTTGTTTTTTTCAGAGCTTGCAAAGTAAAGGAGGTTTAAAATGCCACCCCTGCTCGTGGGCTGATTTTCAAGAAAGTAAAAAAACAGAGGTAAATGCAGAACAAAATTATGAATTTAAGACGAAAAATCGTGATTTTATAATAAGAAAATGTTTGTCTGAAAACAGGCGATCCGGTCGCAAAACCGTATCCTGACTCAACGGGCTGAAGGCGTGGCCAGTATGTAATAAATTATCTATAAGCAAAGAAATTCAGCCGGAGAGGCTTCGAGTAAATCGAGATTATAAGTAGTGTTTATACGAAGTGAAAATTACGTTTTTTTCATAGCAAGCACAGCGAGTGAGGTGAAAAAAGCCGCGCCTGCTCGCGGGCTGAATGACAAGAAAGTAATCGGAGAAATGTGCAGAAAAAAAATATAAATTTAAGATGAAAAATCGTGATTTTATAATAAGAAAATCTTTGTCTGCAAACCGGTGATCCGGTCGCAAAACCGAATCCCGACTCAACGTGTTTAAGGCGTGGACAGTATGTAATAAATTATCTATAAGCAAAGAAATTCAGCCAGAGAGGCTTCGAGTAAATCGAGATTATAAGTAGTGTTTATACGAAGTGAAAATTACGAAAATTGTATTTTTTTTTTGTTGTTTTTTTCAAAGCTTGCAAAGCGAGCGAGGTGTAAAAAGCCGTGCCTGCTCGCGGGCTGATCAACAAGAAAGTAAAAATCAGAGGTAAATGCAGAACAAAGTTATGAATTTAAGACGAACAATGGTGATTTTATAATAAGAAAATGTTTGTGTGCAAACCGGCGATACGGTTGCAAAACCATATCCCGACTCAAGGGACTAGGCGTTGCCAGTATTTAATAAATTATCTATAAGCAAAGATATTCAGACGGAGAGGCTTCGAGTAAATCGAGATTATAGGTAGTGTTTTTACGAAGTGGAAATTATGAAAGTTGTTTTTTTTTTGTTTTTTTGTTTTTTTCAGAGCTTGCAAAGTAAAGGAGGTTTAAAAAGCCACGCCTGCTCGTGGGCTGATTGACAAGAAAGTAAAAAAACAGAGGTAAATGCAGAACAAAATTATGAATTTAAGACGAAAAATCGTGATTTTATAATAAGAAAATGTTTGTCTGAAAACAGGCGATCCGGTCGCAAAACCGTATCCCGACTCAACGGGCTGAAGGCGTGGCCAGTATGTAATAAATTATCTATAAGCAAAGAAATTCAGCCGGAGAGGCTTCGAGTAAATCGAGATTATAAGTAGTGTTTATACGAAGTGAAAATTACGAAAATTGTATTTTTTTTTTGTTGTTTTTTTCATAGCAAGCACAGCGAGTGAGGTGAAAAAAGCCGCGCCTGCTCGCGGGCTGAATGACAAGAAAGTAATCGGAGATATGTGCAGAAAAAAAATATAAATTTAAGATGAAAAATCGTGATTTTATAATAAGAAAATCTTTGTCTGCAAACCGGTGATCCGGTCGCAAAACCGTATCCCGACTCAACGGGCAGAAGGCGTGGCCAGTATGTAATAAATTATCTATAAGCAAATAAATTCAGCCGGAGAGGCTTCGAGTAAATCGAGATTATAAGTAGTGTTTATACGAAGTGAAAATTACGAAAATTGTATTTTTTTTTTGTTGTTTTTTTCATAGCAAGCACAGCGAGTGAGGTGAAAAAAGCCGCGCCTGCTCGCGGGCTGAATGACAAGAAAGTAATCGGAGATATCTGCAGAACAAATCTATGAATTTAAGACGAAAAATCGTGATTTTATAATAAGAAAATGTTTGTCTGCAAACCGGTGATCCGGTCGCAAAACCGAATCCCGACTCAACGTGTTTAAGGCATGGACTGTAAGTAATAAATAATATATAAGCAAAGAAATTCAGTCGGAAAGGCTTCGAATAAATCGAGATTATCGGTAGTGTTTTTACGAAGTGAAAATTACGAAAATTGTATATTTTGTTTTGTTTTTTTCAGAGCTTGCAAAGTAAAGGAGGTTTAAAAAGCCACGCCTGCTCGTGGGCTGATTGACAAGAAAGTAAAAAAACAGAGGTAAATGCAGAACAAAATTATGAATTTAAGACGAAAAATCGTGATTTTATAATAAGAAAATGTTTGTCTGAAAACAGGCGATCCGGTCGCAAAACCGTATCCCGACTCAACGGGCTGAAGGCGTGGCCAGTATGTAATAAATTATCTATAAGCAAAGAAATTCAGCCGGAGAGGCTTCGAGTAAATCGAGATTATAAGTAGTGTTTATACGAAGTGAAAATTACGTTTTTTTCATAGCAAGCACAGCGAGTGAGGTGAAAAAAGCCGCGCCTGCTCGCGGGCTGAATGACAAGAAAGTAATCGGAGAAATGTGCAGAAAAAAAATATAAATTTAAGATGAAAAATCGTGATTTTATAATAAGAAAATCTTTGTCTGCAAACCGGTGATCCGGTCGCAAAACCGAATCCCGACTCAACGTGTTTAAGGCGTGGACAGTATGTAATAAATTATCTATAAGCAAAGAAATTCAGCCAGAGAGGCTTCGAGTAAATCGAGATTATAAGTAGTGTTTATACGAAGTGAAAATTACGAAAATTGTATTTTTTTTTTGTTGTTTTTTTCAAAGCTTGCAAAGCGAGCGAGGTGTAAAAAGCCGTGCCTGCTCGCGGGCTGATCAACAAGAAAGTAAAAATCAGAGGTAAATGCAGAACAAAGTTATGAATTTAAGACGAACAATGGTGATTTTATAATAAGAAAATGTTTGTGTGCAAACCGGTGATACGGTTGCAAAACCATATCCCGACTCAAGGAACTAGGCGTTGCCAGTATTTAATAAATTATCTATAAGCAAAGATATTCAGACGGAGAGGCTTCGAGTAAATCGAGATTATAGGTAGTGTTTTTACGAAGTGGAAATTATGAAAGTAGTTTTTTTTTTGTTTTTTTGTTTTTTTCAGAGCTTGCAAAGTAAAGGAGGTTTAAAAAGCCACGCCTGCTCGTGGGCTGATTGACAAGAAAGTAAAAAAACAGAGGTAAATGCAGAACAAAATTATGAATTTAAGACGAAAAATCGTGATTTTATAATAAGAAAATGTTTGTCTGAAAACAGGCGATCCGGTCGCAAAACCGTATCCCGACTCAACGGGCTGAAGGCGTGGCCAGTATGTAATAAATTATCTATAAGCAAAGAAATTCAGCCGGAGAGGCTTCGAGTAAATCGAGATTATAAGTAGTGTTTATACGAAGTGAAAATTACGAAAATTGTATTTTTTTTTTGTTGTTTTTTTCATAGCAAGCACAGCGAGTGAGGTGAAAAAAGCCGCGCCTGCTCGCGGGCTGAATGACAAGAAAGTAATCGGAGATATGTGCAGAAAAAAAATATAAATTTAAGACGAAAAATCGTGATTTTATAATAAGAAAATGTTTGTCTGATAAACAGGCGATCCGGTCGCAAAACCGTATCCCGACTCAACGGGCTGAAGGCGTGGCCAGTATGTAATAAATTATCTATAAGCAAAGAAATTCAGCCGGAGAGGCTTCGAGTAAATCGAGATTATAAGTAGTGTTTATACGAAGTGAAAATTACGAAAATTGTATTTTTTTTTTGTTGTTTTTTTCATAGCAAGCACAGCGAGTGAGGTGAAAAAAGCCGCGCCTGCTCGCGGGCTGATTGACAAGAAAGTAATCGGAGATATGTGCAGAAAAAAAATATAAATTTAAGATGAAAAATCGTGATTTTATAATAAGAAAATCTTTGTCAGCAAACCGGTGATCCGGTCGCAAAACCGTATCCCGACTCAACGGGCAGAAGGCGTGGCCAGTATGTAATAGATTATCTATAAGCAAAGAAATTCAGCCGGAGAGGCTTCGAGTAAATCGAGATTATAAGTAGTGTTTATACGAAGTGAAAATTACGAAAATTGTATATTTTGTTTTGTTTTTTTCAGAGCTTGCAAAGTAAAGGAGGTTTAAAAAGCCACGCCTGCTCGTGGGCTGATTGACAAGAAAGTAAAAAAACAGAGGTAAATGCAGAACAAAATTATGAATTTAAGACGAAAAATCGTGATTTTATAATAAGAAAATGTTTGTCTGCAAACCGGCGATCCGGTCACAAAACCGTATCCCAACTCAACGGGCTGAAGGCGTGGCCAGTATGTAATAAATTATCTATAAGCAAAGAAATTCAGCCGGAGAGGCTTCGAGTAAATCGAGATTATAAGTAGTGTTTTTACGAAGTGAAAATTATGTTTTTTTTTTTTTTTTTTTTGTTTTTTACAGTGCTTGCCACGCGTACTTGATGTTTTAAGCCACGCCTGCTCGCGGGCTGATTGACAAGAAAGTAAAAAAACAGAGGTAAATGCAGAACAAAATTATGAATTTAAGACGAAAAATCGTGATTTTATAATAAGAAAATGTTTGTCTGCAAACCGGCGATCCGGTCACAAAACCGTATCCCAACTCAACGGGCTGAAGGCGTGGCCAGTATGTAATAAATTATCTATAAGCAAAGAAATTCAGCCGGAGAGGCTTCGAGTAAATCGAGATTATAAGTAGTGTTTTTACGAAGTGAAAATTACGAAAATTGTATTTATTTTTTTGTTTTTTTCATTAGTTGCAAAGCGACCGAGGTGTGGAAAGCCACGCCTGCTCGCGGGCTGATTGATAAGAAAGTAATCGGAGATATGTGCAGAAAAAAATATAAATTTAAGATGAAAAATCGTGATTTTAAAATAAAAAAATCTTTGTCTGCAAACCGGCGATCCGGTTGCAAACCAAAACCGACTCGAAGGGCTGAAGGCGCAACCAGTATGTAATAAATTATCTAAAAGCAAAGAAATTCAGCCGGAGAAGCTTCGAGTAAATCGAGATTATAAGTAGTTTTTACGAAGTGAAAATTATGAAAATTGTATATTTTTTTTTTTCAAAGCTTGCAAAGCGAGCGAGGTGTAAAAAGCCGTGCCTGCTCGCGGGCTGATCGACAAGAAAGTAAAAATCAGAGGTAAATGCAGAACAAAATTATGAATTTAAGACGAAAAATCGTGATTTTATAATAAGAAAATGTTTGTCTGCAAACCGGCGATCCGGTCGCACAACCGTATCCCAACTCAAAGGGCTGAAGGCGTGGCCAGTATGTAATAAATTATCTATAAGCAAAGAAATTCAGCTGGAGAGGCTTCGAGTAAATCGAGATTATAAGTAGTGTTTATACGAAGTGAAAATTACGTTTTTTTTTTTTTTTTTTGTTTTTTTCATAGCAAGCACAGCGAGTGAGGTGAAAAAAGCCGCGCCTGCTCGCGGGCTGAATGACAAGAAAGTAATCGGAGATATGTGCAGAACAAATCTATGAATTTAAGACGAAAAATCGTGATTTTATAATAAGAAAATGTTTGTCTGCAAACCGGTGATCCGGTCGCAAAACCGAATCCCGACTCAACGTGTTTAAGGCATGGACTGTAAGTAATAAATAATATATAAGCAAAGAAATTCAGTCGGAAAGGCTTCGAATAAATCGAGATTATCGGTAGTGTTTTTACGAAGTGAAAATTACGAAAATTGTATATTTTGTTTTGTTTTTTTCAGAGCTTGCAAAGTAAAGGAGGTTTAAAATGCCACCCCTGCTCGTGGGCTGATTTTCAAGAAAGTAAAAAAACAGAGGTAAATGCAGAACAAAATTATGAATTTAAGACGAAAAATCGTGATTTTATAATAAGAAAATGTTTGTCTGAAAACAGGCGATCCGGTCGCAAAACCGTATCCCGACTCAACGGGCTGAAGGCGTGGCCAGTATGTAATAAATTATCTATAAGCAAAGAAATTCAGCCGGAGAGGCTTCGAGTAAATCGAGATTATAAGTAGTGTTTATACGAAGTGAAAATTACGTTTTTTTCATAGCAAGCACAGCGAGTGAGGTGAAAAAAGCCGCGCCTGCTCGCGGGCTGAATGACAAGAAAGTAATCGGAGAAATGTGCAGAAAAAAAATATAAATTTAAGATGAAAAATCGTGATTTTATAATAAGAAAATCTTTGTCTGCAAACCGGTGATCCGGTCGCAAAACCGAATCCCGACTCAACGTGTTTAAGGCGTGGACAGTATGTAATAAATTATCTATAAGCAAAGAAATTCAGCCAGAGAGGCTTCGAGTAAATCGAGATTATAAGTAGTGTTTATACGAAGTGAAAATTACGAAAATTGTATTTTTTTTTTGTTGTTTTTTTCAAAGCTTGCAAAGCGAGCGAGGTGTAAAAAGCCGTGCCTGCTCGCGGGCTGATCAACAAGAAAGTAAAAATCAGAGGTAAATGCAGAACAAAGTTATGAATTTAAGACGAACAATGGTGATTTTATAATAAGAAAATGTTTGTGTGCAAACCGGCGATACGGTTGCAAAACCATATCCCGACTCAAGGGACTAGGCGTTGCCAGTATTTAATAAATTATCTATAAGCAAAGATATTCAGACGGAGAGGCTTCGAGTAAATCGAGATTATAGGTAGTGTTTTTACGAAGTGGAAATTATGAAAGTAGATTTTTTTTTGTTTTTTTCAGAGCTTGCAAAGTAAAGGAGGTTTAAAAAGCCACGCCTGCTCGTGGGCTGATTGACAAGAAAGTAAAAAAACAGAGGTAAATGCAGAACAAAATTATGAATTTAAGACGAAAAATCGTGATTTTATAATAAGAAAATGTTTGTCTGAAAACAGGCGATCCGGTCGCAAAACCGTATCCCGACTCAACGGGCTGAAGGCGTGGCCAGTATGTAATAAATTATCTATAAGCAAAGAAATTCAGCCGGAGAGGCTTCGAGTAAATCGAGATTATAAGTAGTGTTTATACGAAGTGAAAATTACGAAAATTGTATTTTTTTTTTGTTGTTTTTTTCATAGCAAGCACAGCGAGTGAGGTGAAAAAAGCCGCGCCTGCTCGCGGGCTGAATGACAAGAAAGTAATCGGAGATATGTGCAGAAAAAAATTATAAATTTAAGATGAAAAATCGTGATTTTATAATAAGAAAATCTTTGTCTGCAAACCGGTGATCCGGTCGCAAAACCGTATCCCGACTCAACGGGCAGAAGGCGTGGCCAGTATGTAATAAATTATCTATAAGCAAATAAATTCAGCCGGAGAGGCTTCGAGTAAATCGAGATTATAAGTAGTGTTTATACGAAGTGAAAATTACGAAAATTGTATTTTTTTTTTGTTGTTTTTTTCATAGCAAGCACAGCGAGTGAGGTGAAAAAAGCCGCGCCTGCTCGCGGGCTGAATGACAAGAAAGTAATCGGAGATATCTGCAGAACAAATCTATGAATTTAAGACGAAAAATCGTGATTTTATAATAAGAAAATGTTTGTCTGCAAACCGGTGATCCGGTCGCAAAACCGAATCCCGACTCAACGTGTTTAAGGCATGGACTGTAAGTAATAAATAATATATAAGCAAAGAAATTCAGTCGGAAAGGCTTCGAATAAATCGAGATTATCGGTAGTGTTTTTACGAAGTGAAAATTACGAAAATTGTATATTTTGTTTTGTTTTTTTCAGAGCTTGCAAAGTAAAGGAGGTTTAAAAAGCCACGCCTGCTCGTGGGCTGATTGACAAGAAAGTAAAAAAACAGAGGTAAATGCAGAACAAAATTATGAATTTAAGACGAAAAATCGTGATTTTATAATAAGAAAATGTTTGTCTGAAAACAGGCGATCCGGTCGCAAAACCGTATCCCGACTCAACGGGCTGAAGGCGTGGCCAGTATGTAATAAATTATCTATAAGCAAAGAAATTCAGCCGGAGAGGCTTCGAGTAAATCGAGATTATAAGTAGTGTTTATACGAAGTGAAAATTACGTTTTTTTCATAGCAAGCACAGCGAGTGAGGTGAAAAAAGCCGCGCCTGCTCGCGGGCTGAATGACAAGAAAGTAATCGGAGAAATGTGCAGAAAAAAAATATAAATTTAAGATGAAAAATCGTGATTTTATAATAAGAAAATCTTTGTCTGCAAACCGGTGATCCGGTCGCAAAACCGAATCCCGACTCAACGTGTTTAAGGCGTGGACAGTATGTAATAAATTATCTATAAGCAAAGAAATTCAGCCAGAGAGGCTTCGAGTAAATCGAGATTATAAGTAGTGTTTATACGAAGTGAAAATTACGAAAATTGTATTTTTTTTTTGTTGTTTTTTTCAAAGCTTGCAAAGCGAGCGAGGTGTAAAAAGCCGTGCCTGCTCGCGGGCTGATCAACAAGAAAGTAAAAATCAGAGGTAAATGCAGAACAAAGTTATGAATTTAAGACGAACAATGGTGATTTTATAATAAGAAAATGTTTGTGTGCAAACCGGTGATACGGTTGCAAAACCATATCCCGACTCAAGGGACTAGGCGTTGCCAGTATTTAATAAATTATCTATAAGCAAAGATATTCAGACGGAGAGGCTTCGAGTAAATCGAGATTATAGGTAGTGTTTTTACGAAGTGGAAATTATGAAAGTAGTTTTTTTTTTGTTTTTTTGTTTTTTTCAGAGCTTGCAAAGTAAAGGAGGTTTAAAAAGCCACGCCTGCTCGTGGGCTGATTGACAAGAAAGTAAAAAAACAGAGGTAAATGCAGAACAAAATTATGAATTTAAGACGAAAAATCGTGATTTTATAATAAGAAAATGTTTGTCTGAAAACAGGCGATCCGGTCGCAAAACCGTATCCCGACTCAACGGGCTGAAGGCGTGGCCAGTATGTAATAAATTATCTATAAGCAAAGAAATTCAGCCGGAGAGGCTTCGAGTAAATCGAGATTATAAGTAGTGTTTATACGAAGTGAAAATTACGAAAATTGTATTTTTTTTTTGTTGTTTTTTTCATAGCAAGCACAGCGAGTGAGGTGAAAAAAGCCGCGCCTGCTCGCGGGCTGAATGACAAGAAAGTAATCGGAGATATGTGCAGAAAAAAAATATAAATTTAAGACGAAAAATCGTGATTTTATAATAAGAAAATGTTTGTCTGATAAACAGGCGATCCGGTCGCAAAACCGTATCCCGACTCAACGGGCTGAAGGCGTGGCCAGTATGTAATAAATTATCTATAAGCAAAGAAATTCAGCCGGAGAGGCTTCGAGTAAATCGAGATTATAAGTAGTGTTTATACGAAGTGAAAATTACGAAAATTGTATTTTTTTTTTGTTGTTTTTTTCATAGCAAGCACAGCGAGTGAGGTGAAAAAAGCCGCGCCTGCTCGCGGGCTGATTGACAAGAAAGTAATCGGAGATATGTGCAGAAAAAAAATATAAATTTAAGATGAAAAATCGTGATTTTATAATAAGAAAATCTTTGTCAGCAAACCGGTGATCCGGTCGCAAAACCGTATCCCGACTCAACGGGCTGAAGGCGTGGCCAGTATGTAATAAATTATCTATAAGCAAAGAAATTCAGCCGGAGAGGCTTCGAGTAAATCGAGATTATAAGTAGTGTTTATACGAAGTGAAAATTACGAAAATTGTATATTTTGTTTTGTTTTTTTCAGAGCTTGCAAAGTAAAGGAGGTTTAAAAAGCCACGCCTGCTCGTGGGCTGATTGACAAGAAAGTAAAAAAACAGAGGTAAATGCAGAACAAAATTATGAATTTAAGACGAAAAATCGTGATTTTATAATAAGAAAATGTTTGTCTGCAAACCGGCGATCCGGTCACAAAACCGTATCCCAACTCAACGGGCTGAAGGCGTGGCCAGTATGTAATAAATTATCTATAAGCAAAGAAATTCAGCCGGAGAGGCTTCGAGTAAATCGAGATTATAAGTAGTGTTTTTACGAAGTGAAAATTATGTTTTTTTTTTTGTTTTTTTTGTTTTTTCCAGTGCTTGCCACGCGTACTTGATGTTTTAAGCCACGCCTGCTCGCGGGCTGATTGACAAGAAAGTAAAAAAACAGAGGTAAATGCAGAACAAAATTATGAATTTAAGACGAAAAATCGTGATTTTATAATAAGAAAATGTTTGTCTGCAAACCGGCGATCCGGTCACAAAACCGTATCCCAACTCAACGGGCTGAAGGCGTGGCCAGTATGTAATAAATTATCTATAAGCAAAGAAATTCAGCCGGAGAGGCTTCGAGTAAATCGAGATTATAAGTAGTGTTTTTACGAAGTGAAAATTACGAAAATTGTATTTATTTTTTTGTTTTTTTCATTAGTTGCAAAGCGACCGAGGTGTGGAAAGCCACGCCTGCTCGCGGGCTGATTGATAAGAAAGTAATCGGAGATATGTGCAGAAAAAAATATAAATTTAAGATGAAAAATCGTGATTTTAAAATAAAAAAATCTTTGTCTGCAAACCGGCGATCCGGTTGCAAACCAAAACCGACTCGAAGGGCTGAAGGCGCGACCAGTATGTAATAAATTATCTAAAAGCAAAGAAATTCAGCCGGAGAAGCTTCGAGTAAATCGAGATTATAAGTAGTTTTTACGAAGTGAAAATTATGAAAATTGTATATTTTTTTTTTTCAAAGCTTGCAAAGCGAGCGAGGTGTAAAAAGCCGTGCCTGCTCGCGGGCTGATCGACAAGAAAGTAAAAATCAGAGGTAAATGCAGAACAAAATTATGAATTTAAGACGAAAAATCGTGATTTTATAATAAGAAAATCTTTGTCTGCAAACCGGTGATCCGGTCGCAAAACCGAATCCCGACTCAACGTGTTTAAGGCGTGGACAGTATGTAATAAATTATCTATAAGCAAAGAAATTCAGCCAGAGAGGCTTCGAGTAAATCGAGATTATAAGTAGTGTTTATACGAAGTGAAAATTACGAAAATTGTATTTTTTTTTTGTTGTTTTTTTCAAAGCTTGCAAAGCGAGCGAGGTGTAAAAAGCCGTGCCTGCTCGCGGGCTGATCAACAAGAAAGTAAAAATCAGAGGTAAATGCAGAACAAAGTTATGAATTTAAGACGAACAATGGTGATTTTATAATAAGAAAATGTTTGTGTGCAAACCGGCGATACGGTTGCAAAACCATATCCCGACTCAAGGGACTAGGCATTGCCAGTATTTAATAAATTATCTATAAGCAAAGATATTCAGACGGAGAGGCTTCGAGTAAATCGAGATTATAGGTAGTGTTTTTACGAAGTGGAAATTATGAAAGTAGTTTTTTTTTTGTTTTTTTGTTTTTTTCAGAGCTTGCAAAGTAAAGGAGGTTTAAAAAGCCACGCCTGCTCGTGGGCTGATTGACAAGAAAGTAAAAAAACAGAGGTAAATGCAGAACAAAATTATGAATTTAAGACGAAAAATCGTGATTTTATAATAAGAAAATGTTTGTCTGAAAACAGGCGATCCGGTCGCAAAACCGTATCCCGACTCAACGGGCTGAAGGCGTGGCCAGTATGTAATAAATTATCTATAAGCAAAGAAATTCAGCCGGAGAGGCTTCGAGTAAATCGAGATTATAAGTAGTGTTTATACGAAGTTAAAATTACGAAAATTTTATTTTTTTTTTGTTGTTTTTTTCATAGCAAGCACAGCGAGTGAGGTGAAAAAAGCCGCGCCTGCTCGCGGGCTGAATGACAAGAAAGTAATCGGAGATATGTGCAGAAAAAAAATATTAATTTAAGATGAAAAATCGTGATTTTATAATAAGAAAATCTTTGTCTGCAAACCGGTGATCCGGTCGCAAAACCGTATCCCGACTCAACGGGCAGAAGGCGTGGCCAGTATGTAATAAATTATCTATAAGCAAAGAAATTCAGCCGGAGAGGCTTCGAGTAAATCGAGATTATAAGTAGTGTTTATACGAAGTGAAAATTACGAAAATTGTATTTTTTTTTTGTTGTTTTTTTCATAGCAAGCACAGCGAGTGAGGTGAAAAAAGCCGCGCCTGCTCGCGGGCTGAATGACAAGAAAGTAATCGGAGATATGTGCAGAAAAAAAATATAAATTTAAGATGAAAAATCGTGATTTTATAATAAGAAAATCTTTGTCTGCAAACCGGTGATCCGGTCGCAAAACCGTATCCCGACTCAACGGGCAGAAGGCGTGGCCAGTATGTAATAAATTATCTATAAGCAAATAAATTCAGCCGGAGAGGCTTCGAGTAAATCGAGATTATAAGTAGTGTTTATACGAAGTGAAAATTACGAAAATTGTATTTTTTTTTTGTTATTTTTTTCATAGCAAGCACAGCGAGTGAGGTGAAAAAAGCCGCGCCTGCTCGCGGGCTGAATGACAAGAAAGTAATCGGAGATATCTGCAGAAAAAATCTATGAATTTAAGACGAAAAATCGTGATTTTATAATAAGAAAATGTTTGTCTGCAAACCGGTGATCCGGTCGCAAAACCGAATCCCGACTCAACGTGTTTAAGGCATGGACTGTAAGTAATAAATAATATATAAGCAAAGAAATTCAGTCGGAAAGGCTTCGAATAAATCGAGATTATCGGTAGTGTTTTTACGAAGTGAAAATTACGAAAATTGTATATTTTGTTTTGTTTTTTTCAGAGCTTGCAAAGTAAAGGAGGTTTAAAAAGCCACGCCTGCTCGTGGGTTGATTGACAAGAAAGTAAAAAAACAGAGGTAAATGCAGAACAAAATTATGAATTTAAGACGAAAAATCGTGATTTTATAATAAGAAAATGTTTGTCTGAAAACAGGCGATCCGGTCGCAAAACCGTATCCCGACTCAACGGGCTGAAGGCGTGGCCAGTATGTAATAAATTATCTATAAGCAAAGAAATTCAGCCGGAGAGGCTTCGAGTAAATCGAGATTATAAGTAGTGTTTATACGAAGTGAAAATTACGAAAATTGTATTTTTTTTTTGTTGTTTTTTTCATAGCAAGCACAGCGAGTGAGGTGAAAAAAGCCGCGCCTGCTCGCGGGCTGAATGACAAGAAAGTAATCGGAGATATGTGCAGAAAAAAAATATAAATTTAAGATGAAAAATCGTGATTTTATAATAAGAAAATCTTTGTCTGCAAACCGGTGATCCGGTCGCAAAACCGTATCCCGACTCAACGGGCAGAAGGCGTGGCCAGTATGTAATAAATTATCTCTAAGCAAATAAATTCAGCCGGAGAGGCTTCGAGTAAATCGAGATTATAAGTAGTGTTTATACGAAGTGAAAATTACGAAAATTGTATTTTTTTTTTGTTGTTTTTTTCATAGCAAGCACAGCGAGTGAGGTGAAAAAAGCCGCGCCTGCTCGCGGGCTGAATGACAAGAAAGTAATCGGAGATATGTGCAGAACAAATCTATGAATTTAAGACGAAAAATCGTGATTTTATAATAAGAAAATGTTTGTCTGCAAACCGGTGATCCGGTCGCAAAACCGAATCCCGACTCAACGTGTTTAAGGCATGGACTGTAAGTAATAAATAATATATAAGCAAAGAAATTCAGTCGGAAAGGCTTCGAATAAATCGAGATTATCGGTAGTGTTTTTACGAAGTGAAAATTACGAAAATTGTATATTTTGTTTTGTTTTTTTCAGAGCTTGCAAAGTAAAGGAGGTTTAAAATGCCACCCCTGCTCGTGGGCTGATTTTCAAGAAAGTAAAAAAACAGAGGTAAATGCAGAACAAAATTATGAATTTAAGACGAAAAATCGTGATTTTATAATAAGAAAATGTTTGTCTGAAAACAGGCGATCCGGTCGCAAAACCGTATCCCGACTCAACGGGCTGAAGGCGTGGCCAGTATGTAATAAATTATCTATAAGCAAAGAAATTCAGCCGGAGAGGCTTCGAGTAAATCGAGATTATAAGTAGTGTTTATACGAAGAGAAAATTACGTTTTTTTCATAGCAAGCACAGCGAGTGAGGTGAAAAAAGCCGCGCCTGCTCGCGGGCTGAATGACAAGAAAGTAATCGGAGAAATGTGCAGAAAAAAAATATAAATTTAAGATGAAAAATCGTGATTTTATAATAAGAAAATCTTTGTCTGCAAACCGGTGATCCGGTCGCAAAACCGAATCCCGACTCAACGTGTTTAAGGCGTGGACAGTATGTATTAAATTATCTATAAGCAAAGAAATTCAGCCAGAGAGGCTTCGAGTAAATCGAGATTATAAGTAGTGTTTATACGAAGTGAAAATTACGAAAATTGTATTTTTTTTTTGTTGTTTTTTTCAAAGCTTGCAAAGCGAGCGAGGTGTAAAAAGCCGTGCCTGCTCGCGGGCTGATCAACAAGAAAGTAAAAATCAGAGGTAAATGCAGAACAAAGTTATGAATTTAAGACGAACAATGGTGATTTTATAATAAGAAAATGTTTGTGTGCAAACCGGCGATACGGTTGCAAAACCATATCCCGACTCAAGGGACTAGGCGTTGCCAGTATTTAATAAATTATCTATAAGCAAAGATATTTAGACGGAGAGGCTTCGAGTAAATCGAGATTATAGGTAGTGTTTTTACGAAGTGGAAATTATGAAAGTAGTTTTTTTTTTGTTTTTTTGTTTTTTTCAGAGCTTGCAAAGTAAAGGAGGTTTAAAAAGCCACGCCTGCTCGTGGGCTGATTGACAAGAAAGTAAAAAAACAGAGGTAAATGCAGAAGAAAATTATGAATTTAAGACGAAAAATCGTGATTTTATAATAAGAAAATGTTTGTCTGAAAACAGGCGATCCGGTCGCAAAACCGTATCCCGACTCAACGGGCTGAAGGCGTGGCCAGTATGTAATAAATTATCTATAAGCAAAGAAATTCAGCCGGAGAGGCTTCGAGTAAATCGAGATTATAAGTAGTGTTTATACGAAGTGAAAATTACGAAAATTGTATTTTTTTTTTGTTGTTTTTTTCATAGCAAGCACAGCGAGTGAGGTGAAAAAAGCCGCGCCTGCTCGCGGGCTGAATGACAAGAAAGTAATCGGAGATATGTGCAGAAAAAAAATATAAATTTAAGATGAAAAATCGTGATTTTATAATAAGAAAATCTTTGTCTGCAAACCGGTGATCCGGTCGCAAAACCGTATCCCGACTCAACGGGCAGAAGGCGTGGCCAGTATGTAATAAATTATCTATAAGCAAATAAATTCAGCCGGAGAGGCTTCGAGTAAATCGAGATTATAAGTAGTGTTTATACGAAGTGAAAATTACGAAAATTGTATTTTTTTTTTGTTGTTTTTTTCATAGCAAGCACAGCGAGTGAGGTGAAAAAAGCCGCGCCTGCTCGCGGGCTGAATGACAAGAAAGTAATCGGAGATATCTGCAGAAAAAATCTATGAATTTAAGACGAAAAATCGTGATTTTATAATAAGAAAATGTTTGTCTGCAAACCGGTGATCCGGTCGCAAAACCGAATCCCGACTCAACGTGTTTAAGGCATGGACTGTAAGTAATAAATAATATATAAGCAAAGAAATTCAGTAGGAAAGGCTTCGAATAAATCGAGATTATCGGTAGTGTTTTTACGAAGTGAAAATTACGAAAATTGTATATTTTGTTTTGTTTTTTTCAGAGCTTGCAAAGTAAAGGAGGTTTAAAAAGCCACGCCTGCTCGTGGGCTGATTGACAAGAAAGTAAAAAAACAGAGGTAAATGCAGAACAAAATTATGAATTTAAGACGAAAAATCGTGATTTTATAATAAGAAAATGTTTGTCTGAAAACAGGCGATCCGGTCGCAAAACCGTATCCCGACTCAACGGGCTGAAGGCGTGGCCAGTATGTAATAAATTATCTATAAGCAAAGAAATTCAGCCGGAGAGGCTTCGAGTAAATCGAGATTATAAGTAGTGTTTATACGAAGTGAAAATTACGAAAATTGTATTTTTTTTTTGTTGTTTTTTTCATAGCAAGCACAGCGAGTGAGGTGAAAAAAGCCGCGCCTGCTCGCGGGCTGAATGACAAGAAAGTAATCGGAGATATGTGCAGAAAAAAAATATAAATTTAAGATGAAAAATCGTGATTTTATAATAAGAAAATCTTTGTCTGCAAACCGGTGATCCGGTCGCAAAACCGTATCCCGACTCAACGGGCAGAAGGCGTGGCCAGTATGTAATAAATTATCTCCAAGCAAATAAATTCAGCCGGAGAGGCTTCGAGTAAATCGAGATTATAAGTAGTGTTTATACGAAGTGAAAATTACGAAAATTGTATTTTTTTTTTGTTGTTTTTTTCATAGCAAGCACAGCGAGTGAGGTGAAAAAAGCCGCGCCTGCTCGCGGGCTGAATGACAAGAAAGTAATCGGAGATATGTGCAGAACAAATCTATGAATTTAAGACGAAAAATCGTGATTTTATAATAAGAAAATGTTTGTCTGCAAACCGGTGATCCGGTCGCAAAACCGAATCCCGACTCAACGTGTTTAAGGCATGGACTGTAAGTAATAAATAATATATAAGCAAAGAAATTCAGTCGGAAAGGCTTCGAATAAATCGAGATTATCGGTAGTGTTTTTACGAAGTGAAAATTACGAAAATTGTATATTTTGTTTTGTTTTTTTCAGAGCTTGCAAAGTAAAGGAGGTTTAAAATGCCACCCCTGCTCGTGGGCTGATTTTCAAGAAAGTAAAAAAACAGAGGTAAATGCAGAACAAAATTATGAATTTAAGACGAAAAATCGTGATTTTATAATAAGAAAATGTTTGTCTGAAAACAGGCGATCCGGTCGCAAAACCGTATCCCGACTCAACGGGCTGAAGGCGTGGCCAGTATGTAATAAATTATCTATAAGCAAAGAAATTCAGCCGGAGAGGCTTCGAGTAAATCGAGATTATAAGTAGTGTTTATACGAAGAGAAAATTACGTTTTTTTCATAGCAAGCACAGCGAGTGAGGTGAAAAAAGCCGCGCCTGCTCGCGGGCTGAATGACAAGAAAGTAATCGGAGAAATGTGCAGAAAAAAAATATAAATTTAAGATGAAAAATCGTGATTTTATAATAAGAAAATCTTTGTCTGCAAACCGGTGATCCGGTCGCAAAACCGAATCCCGACTCAACGTGTTTAAGGCGTGGACAGTATGTATTAAATTATCTATAAGCAAAGAAATTCAGCCAGAGAGGCTTCGAGTAAATCGAGATTATAAGTAGTGTTTATACGAAGTGAAAATTACGAAAATTGTATTTTTTTTTTGTTGTTTTTTTCAAAGCTTGCAAAGCGAGCGAGGTGTAAAAAGCCGTGCCTGCTCGCGGGCTGATTAACAAGAAAGTAAAAATCAGAGGTAAATGCAGAACAAAGTTATGAATTTAAGACGAACAATGGTGATTTTATAATAAGAAAATGTTTGTGTGCAAACCGGCGATACGGTTGCAAAACCATATCCCGACTCAAGGGACTAGGCGTTGCCAGTATTTAATAAATTATCTATAAGCAAAGATATTCAGACGGAGAGGCTTCGAGTAAATCGAGATTATAGGTAGTGTTTTTACGAAGTGGAAATTATGAAAGTAGTTTTTTTTTTGTTTTTTTGTTTTTTTCAGAGCTTGCAAAGTAAAGGAGGTTTAAAAAGCCGCGCCTGCTCGTGGGCTGATTGACAAGAAAGTAAAAAAACAGAGGTAAATGCAGAACAAAATTATGAATTTAAGACGAAAAATCGTGATTTTATAATAAGAAAATGTTTGTCTGAAAACAGGCGATCCGGTCGCAAAACCGTATCCCGACTCAACGGGCTGAAGGCGTGGCCAGTATGTAATAAATTATCTATAAGCAAAGAAATTCAGCCGGAGAGGCTTCGAGTAAATCGAGATTATAAGTAGTGTTTATACGAAGTGAAAATTACGAAAATTGTATTTTTTTTTTGTTGTTTTTTTCATAGCAAGCACAGCGAGTGAGGTGAAAAAAGCCGCGCCTGCTCGCGGGCTGAATGACAAGAAAGTAATCGGAGATATGTGCAGAAAAAAAATATAAATTTAAGATGAAAAATCGTGATTTTATAATAAGAAAATCTTTGTCTGCAAACCGGTGATCCGGTCGCAAAACCGTATCCCGACTCAATGGGCAGAAGGCGTGGCTAGTATGTAATAAATTATCTATAAGCAAAGAAATTCAGCCGGAGAGGCTTCGAGTAAATCGAGATTATAAGTAGTGTTTTTACGAAGTGAAAATTATGTTTTTTTTTTGTTTTTTTTGTTTTTTCCAGTGCTTGCCACGCGTACTTGATGTTTTAAGCCACGCCTGCTCGCGGGCTGATTGACAAGAAAGTAAAAAAACAGAGGTAAATGCAGAACAAAATTATGAATTTAAGACGAAAAATCGTGATTTTATAATAAGAAAATGTTTGTCTGCAAACCGGCGATCCGGTCACAAAACCGTATCCCAACTCAACGGGCTGAAGGCGTGGCCAGTATGTAATAAATTATCTATAAGCAAAGAAATTCAGCCGGAGAGGCTTCGAGTAAATCGAGATTATAAGTAGTGTTTTTACGAAGTGAAAATTACGAAAATTGTATTTATTTTTTTGTTTTTTTCATTAGTTGCAAAGCGACCGAGGTGTGGAAAGCCACGCCTGCTCGCGGGCTGATTGATAAGAAAGTAATCGGAGATATGTGCAGAAAAAAATATAAATTTAAGATGAAAAATCGTGATTTTAAAATAAAAAAATCTTTGTCTGCAAACCGGCGATCCGGTTGCAAACCAAAACCGACTCGAAGGGCTGAAGGCGCGACCAGTATGTAATAAATTATCTAAAAGCAAAGAAATTCAGCCGGAGAAGCTTCGAGTAAATCGAGATTATAAGTAGTTTTTACGAAGTGAAAATTATGAAAATTGTATATTTTTTTTTTTCAAAGCTTGCAAAGCGAGCGAGGTGTAAAAAGCCGTGCCTGCTCGCGGGCTGATCGACAAGAAAGTAAAAATCAGAGGTAAATGCAGAACAAAATTATGAATTTAAGACGAAAAATCGTGATTTTATAATAAGAAAATGTTTGTCTGCAAACCGGCGATCCGGTCGCACAACCGTATCCCAACTCAACGGGCTGAAGGCGTGGCCAGTATGTAATAAATTATCTATAAGCAAAGAAATTCAGCTGGAGAGGCTTCGAGTAAATCGAGATTATAAGTAGTGTTTATACGAAGTGAAAATTACGTTTTTTTTGTTTTTTTTTGTTTTTTTCATAGCAAGCACAGCGAGTGAGGTGAAAAAAGCCGCGCCTGCTCGCGGGCTGAATGACAAGAAAGTAATCGGAGATATGTGCAGAACAAATCTATGAATTTAAGACGAAAAATCGTGATTTTATAATAAGAAAATGTTTGTCTGCAAACCGGTGATCCGGTCGCAAAACCGAATCCCGACTCAACGTGTTTAAGGCATGGACTGTAAGTAATAAATAATATATAAGCAAAGAAATTCAGCCGGAGAGGCTTCGAGTAAATCGAGATTATAAGTAGTGTTTATACGAAGAGAAAATTACGTTTTTTTCATAGCAAGCACAGCGAGTGAGGTGAAAAAAGCCGCGCCTGCTCGCGGGCTGAATGACAAGAAAGTAATCGGAGAAATGTGCAGAAAAAAAATATAAATTTAAGATGAAAAATCGTGATTTTATAATAAGAAAATCTTTGTCTGCAAACCGGTGATCCGGTCGCAAAACCGAATCCCGACTCAACGTGTTTAAGGCGTGGACAGTATGTATTAAATTATCTATAAGCAAAGAAATTCAGCCAGAGAGGCTTCGAGTAAATCGAGATTATAAGTAGTGTTTATACGAAGTGAAAATTACGAAAATTGTATTTTTTTTTTGTTGTTTTTTTCAAAGCTTGCAAAGCGAGCGAGGTGTAAAAAGCCGTGCCTGCTCGCGGGCTGATCAACAAGAAAGTAAAAATCAGAGGTAAATGCAGAACAAAGTTATGAATTTAAGACGAACAATGGTGATTTTATAATAAGAAAATGTTTGTGTGCAAACCGGCGATACGGTTGCAAAACCATATCCCGACTCAAGGGACTAGGCGTTGCCAGTATTTAATAAATTATCTATAAGCAAAGATATTCAGACGGAGAGGCTTCGAGTAAATCGAGATTATAGGTAGTGTTTTTACGAAGTGGAAATTATGAAAGTAGTTTTTTTTTTGTTTTTTTGTTTTTTTCAGAGCTTGCAAAGTAAAGGAGGTTTAAAAAGCCACGCCTGCTCGTGGGCTGATTGACAAGAAACTAAAAAAACAGAGGTAAATGCAGAACAAAATTATGAATTTAAGACGAAAAATCGTGATTTTATAATAAGAAAATGTTTGTCTGAAAACAGGCGATCCGGTCGCAAAACCGTATCCAGACTCAACGGGCAGAAGGCGTGGCCAGTATGTAATAGATTATCTATAAGCAAAGAAATTCAGCCGGAGAGGCTTCGAGTAAATCGAGATTATAAGTAGTGTTTATACGAAGTGAAAATTACGAAAATTGTATTTTTTTTTTGTTGTTTTTTTCATAGCAAGCACAGCGAGTGAGGTGAAAAAAGCCGCGCCTGCTCGCGGGCTGATTGACAAGAAAGTAATCGGAGATATGTGCAGAAAAAAAATATAAATTTAAGATGAAAAATCGTGATTTCATAATAAGAAAATCTTTGTCAGCAAACCGGTGATCCGGTCGCAAAACCGTATCCCGACTCAACGGGCAGAAGGCGTGGCCAGTATGTAATAGATTATCTATAAGCAAAGAAATTCAGCCGGAGAGGCTTCGAGTAAATCGAGATTATAAGTAGTGTTTATACGAAGTGAAAATTACGTTTTTTTTGTTTTTTTTTGTTTTTTTCATAGCAAGCACAGCGAGTGAGGTGAAAAAAGCCGCGCCTGCTCGCGGGCTGAATGACAAGAAAGTAATCGGAGATATGTGCAGAACAAATCTATGAATTTAAGACGAAAAATCGTGATTTTATAATAAGAAAATGTTTGTCTGCAAACCGGTGATCCGGTCGCAAAACCGAATCCCGACTCAACGTGTTTAAGGCATGGACTGTAAGTAATAAATAATATATAAGCAAAGAAATTCAGCCGGAGAGGCTTCGAGTAAATCGAGATTATAAGTAGTGTTTATACGAAGAGAAAATTACGTTTTTTTCATAGCAAGCACAGCGAGTGAGGTGAAAAAAGCCGCGCCTGCTCGCGGGCTGAATGACAAGAAAGTAATCGGAGAAATGTGCAGAAAAAAAATATAAATTTAAGATGAAAAATCGTGATTTTATAATAAGAAAATCTTTGTCTGCAAACCGGTGATCCGGTCGCAAAACCGAATCCCGACTCAACGTGTTTAAGGCGTGGACAGTATGTATTAAATTATCTATAAGCAAAGAAATTCAGCCAGAGAGGCTTCGAGTAAATCGAGATTATAAGTAGTGTTTATACGAAGTGAAAATTACGAAAATTGTATTTTTTTTTTGTTGTTTTTTTCAAAGCTTGCAAAGCGAGCGAGGTGTAAAAAGCCGTGCCTGCTCGCGGGCTGATCAACAAGAAAGTAAAAATCAGAGGTAAATGCAGAACAAAGTTATGAATTTAAGACGAACAATGGTGATTTTATAATAAGAAAATGTTTGTGTGCAAACCGGCGATACGGTTGCAAAACCATATCCCGACTCAAGGGACTAGGCGTTGCCAGTATTTAATAAATTATCTATAAGCAAAGATATTCAGACGGAGAGGCTTCGAGTAAATCGAGATTATAGGTAGTGTTTTTACGAAGTGGAAATTATGAAAGTAGTTTTTTTTTTGTTTTTTTGTTTTTTTCAGAGCTTGCAAAGTAAAGGAGGTTTAAAAAGCCACGCCTGCTCGTGGGCTGATTGACAAGAAACTAAAAAAACAGAGGTAAATGCAGAACAAAATTATGAATTTAAGACGAAAAATCGTGATTTTATAATAAGAAAATGTTTGTCTGAAAACAGGCGATCCGGTCGCAAAACCGTATCCAGACTCAACGGGCTGAAGGCGTGGCCAGTATGTAATAAATTATCTATAAGCAAAGAAATTCAGCCGGAGAGGCTTCGAGTAAATCGAGATTATAAGTAGTGTTTATACGAAGTGAAAATTACGAAAATTGTATTTTTTTTTTGTTGTTTTTTTCATAGCAAGCACAGCGAGTGAGGTGAAAAAAGCCGCGCCTGCTCGCGGGCTGATTGACAAGAAAGTAATCGGAGATATGTGCAGAAAAAAAATATAAATTTAAGATGAAAAATCGTGATTTCATAATAAGAAAATCTTTGTCAGCAAACCGGTGATCCGGTCGCAAAACCGTATCCCGACTCAACGGGCAGAAGGCGTGGCCAGTATGTAATAGATTATCTATAAGCAAAGAAATTCAGCCGGAGAGGCTTCGAGTAAATCGAGATTATAAGTAGTGTTTATACGAAGTGAAAATTACGTTTTTTTTGTTTTTTTTTGTTTTTTTCATAGCAAGCACAGCGAGTGAGGTGAAAAAAGCCGCGCCTGCTCGCGGGCTGAATGACAAGAAAGTAATCGGAGATATGTGCAGAACAAATCTATGAATTTAAGACGAAAAATCGTGATTTTATAATAAGAAAATGTTTGTCTGCAAACCGGTGATCCGGTCGCAAAACCGAATCCCGACTCAACGTGTTTAAGGCATGGACTGTAAGTAATAAATAATATATAAGCAAAGAAATTCAGCCGGAGAGGCTTCGAGTAAATCGAGATTATAAGTAGTGTTTATACGAAGAGAAAATTACGTTTTTTTCATAGCAAGCACAGCGAGTGAGGTGAAAAAAGCCGCGCCTGCTCGCGGGCTGAATGACAAGAAAGTAATCGGAGAAATGTGCAGAAAAAAAATATAAATTTAAGATGAAAAATCGTGATTTTATAATAAGAAAATCTTTGTCTGCAAACCGGTGATCCGGTCGCAAAACCGAATCCCGACTCAACGTGTTTAAGGCGTGGACAGTATGTATTAAATTATCTATAAGCAAAGAAATTCAGCCAGAGAGGCTTCGAGTAAATCGAGATTATAAGTAGTGTTTATACGAAGTGAAAATTACGAAAATTGTATTTTTTTTTTGTTGTTTTTTTCAAAGCTTGCAAAGCGAGCGAGGTGTAAAAAGCCGTGCCTGCTCGCGGGCTGATCAACAAGAAAGTAAAAATCAGAGGTAAATGCAGAACAAAGTTATGAATTTAAGACGAACAATGGTGATTTTATAATAAGAAAATGTTTGTGTGCAAACCGGCGATACGGTTGCAAAACCATATCCCGACTCAAGGGACTAGGCGTTGCCAGTATTTAATAAATTATCTATAAGCAAAGATATTCAGACGGAGAGGCTTCGAGTAAATCGAGATTATAGGTAGTGTTTTTACGAAGTGGAAATTATGAAAGTAGTTTTTTTTTTGTTTTTTTGTTTTTTTCAGAGCTTGCAAAGTAAAGGAGGTTTAAAAAGCCACGCCTGCTCGTGGGCTGATTGACAAGAAACTAAAAAAACAGAGGTAAATGCAGAACAAAATTATGAATTTAAGACGAAAAATCGTGATTTTATAATAAGAAAATGTTTGTCTGAAAACAGGCGATCCGGTCGCAAAACCGTATCCAGACTCAACGGGCTGAAGGCGTGGCCAGTATGTAATAAATTATCTATAAGCAAAGAAATTCAGCCGGAGAGGCTTCGAGTAAATCGAGATTATAAGTAGTGTTTATACGAAGTGAAAATTACGAAAATTGTATTTTTTTTTTGTTGTTTTTTTCATAGCAAGCACAGCGAGTGAGGTGAAAAAAGCCGCGCCTGCTCGCGGGCTGATTGACAAGAAAGTAATCGGAGATATGTGCAGAAAAAAAATATAAATTTAAGATGAAAAATCGTGATTTCATAATAAGAAAATCTTTGTCAGCAAACCGGTGATCCGGTCGCAAAACCGTATCCCGACTCAACGGGCAGAAGGCGTGGCCAGTATGTAATAGATTATCTATAAGCAAAGAAATTCAGCCGGAGAGGCTTCGAGTAAATCGAGATTATAAGTAGTGTTTTTACGAAGTGAAAATTACGAAAATTGTATATTTTGTTTTGTTTTTTTCAGAGCTTGCAAAGTAAAGGAGGTTTAAAAAGCCACGCCTGCTCGTGGGCTGATTGACAAGAAAGTAAAAAAACAGAGGTAAATGCAGAACAAAGTTATGAATTTAAGACGAACAATGGTGATTTTATAATAAGAAAATGTTTGTCTGCAAACCGGCGATCCGGTCACAAAACCGTATCCCAACTCAACGGGCTGAAGGCGTGGCCAGTATGTAATAAATTATCTATAAGCAAAGAAATTCAGCCGGAGAGGCTTCGAGTAAATCGAGATTATAAGTAGTGTTTTTACGAAGTGAAAATTATGTTTTTTTTTTTGTTTTTTTTGTTTTTTCCAGTGCTTGCCACGCGTACTTGATGTTTTAAGCCACGCCTGCTCGCGGGCTGATTGACAAGAAAGTAAAAAAACAGAGGTAAATGCAGCACAAAATTATGAATTTAAGACGAAAAATCGTGATTTTATAATAAGAAAATGTTTGTCTGCAAACCGGCGATCCGGTCACAAAACCGTATCCCAACTCAACGGGCTGAAGGCGTGGCCAGTATGTAATAAATTATCTATAAGCAAAGAAATTCAGCCGGAGAGGCTTCGAGTAAATCGAGATTATAAGTAGTGTTTTTACGAAGTGAAAATTACGAAAATAGTATTTATTTTTTTGTTTATTTCATTAGTTGCAAAGCGACCGAGGTGTGGAAAGCCACGCCTGCTCGCGGGCTGATTGATAAGAAAGTAATCGGAGATATGTGCAGAAAAAAATATAAATTTAAGATGAAAAATCGTGATTTTAAAATAAAAAAATCTTTGTCTGCAAACCGGCGATCCGGTTGCAAACCAAAACCGACTCGAAGGGCTGAAGGCGCGACCAGTATGTAATAAATTATCTAAAAGCAAAGAAATTCAGCCGGAGAAGCTTCGAGTAAATCGAGATTATAAGTAGGTTTTACGAAGTGAAAATTATGAAAATTGTATATTTTTTTTTTTCAAAGCTTGCAAAGCGAGCGAGGTGTAAAAAGCCGTGCCTGCTCGCGGGCTGATCGACAAGAAAGTAAAAATCAGAGGTAAATGCAGAACAAAATTATGAATTTAAGACGAAAAATCGTGATTTTATAATAAGAAAATGTTTGTCTGCAAACCGGCGATCCGGTCGCACAACCGTATCCCAACTCAACGGGCTGAAGGCGTGGCCAGTATGTAATAAATTATCTATAAGCAAAGAAATTCAGCTGGAGAGGCTTCGAGTAAATCGAGATTATAAGTAGTGTTTATACGAAGTGAAAATTACGTATTTTTTTTTTTTTTTGTTTTTTTCATAGCAAGCACAGCGAGTGAGGTGAAAAAAGCCGCGCCTGCTCGCGGGCTGAATGACAAGAAAGTAATCGGAGATATGTGCAGAACAAATCTATGAATTTAAGACGAAAAATCGTGATTTTATAATAAGAAAATGTTTGTCTGCAAACCGGTGATCCGGTCGCAAAACCGAATCCCGACTCAACGTGTTTAAGGCATGGACTGTAAGTAATAAATAATATATAAGCAAAGAAATTCAGTCGGAAAGGCTTCGAATAAATCGAGATTATCGGTAGTGTTTTTACGAAGTGAAAATTACGAAAATTGTATATTTTGTTTTGTTTTTTTCAGAGCTTGCAAAGTAAAGGAGGTTTAAAATGCCACCCCTGCTCGTGGGCTGATTTTCAAGAAAGTAAAAAAACAGAGGTAAATGCAGAACAAAATTATGAATTTAAGACGAAAAATCGTGATTTTATAATAAGAAAATGTTTGTCTGAAAACAGGCGATCCGGTCGCAAAACCGTATCCCGACTCAACGGGCTGAAGGCGTGGCCAGTATGTAATAAATTATCTATAAGCAAAGAAATTCAGCCGGAGAGGCTTCGAGTAAATCGAGATTATAAGTAGTGTTTATACGAAGTGAAAATTACGTTTTTTTCATAGCAAGCACAGCGAGTGAGGTGAAAAAAGCCGCGCCTGCTCGCGGGCTGAATGACAAGAAAGTAATCGGAGAAATGTGCAAAAAAAAAATATAAATTTAAGATGAAAAATCGTGATTTTATAATAAGAAAATCTTTGTCTGCAAACCGGTGATCCGGTCGCAAAACCGAATCCCGACTCAACGTGTTTAAGGCGTGGACAGTATGTAATAAATTATCTATAAGCAAAGAAATTCAGCCAGAGAGGCTTCGAGTAAATCGAGATTATAAGTAGTGTTTATACGGGGTGCTAGGACAGGAAACCTCCCCGTGTGCCCGTGGGCTGGAGTTTCCCTTGGATGCGTCTGGGGGAAAGGCCAGTCCCCGGGACGGTGTACCCTGGGGTGCGAGCAATTACTCCCCATTAGGTACTGTGTGCCTAATGGGTCTAGTTGCCCGTACGCTAATATCCTGTCGGAGGAACGCTCCAACGTGTGTCTCTCTGTTAAGCAGAGACGCACAGCGGCGGAGTAAGAGCGGGCTCGGTGTGCACTAACTCTGCCGCCGGGCAGGCAGGAAGGAGTATTCTCCTTATGCCACCGTTAGTCTCGTAGCCCCGAAGATTGTCAAGGTTATGTCTCTGACTTTTGACGGGGGTCGAGGGTCTTGGCTTAACCGCCCGGGCCGCGAGGAAGATAACCTCTATAAAAAATTCCTCTAATATCAAGTTTTGGTGCGCGGCGAGGATATGAATGGCTGAGGAGTAGTGTCATCTACAACTTTGTAGTTGTAGGTGGCGCATCAGTCGCCAGCGCACCCCCAGCCAGAGTACCAGTGGACCCTCTGGTTGGGTTATAAATGAACACTTGCCTAGGGACAGGGGGTGAACCTAGGATGGACATTTTAGATCCCCCACACTCGTGGGAACAATATGGAAAAATTGAACCAAAACAATAGCAGCGAAGAGGAGGGGAGTGACGCGGGGTCGGGGTCCGACGCCGCATCTGGCGCGAAGGGCTTTTTCAAGAGCCCGGAGTGCGTAGTGGTGGGGGCTTCTGCGAAGAACCAAAGGCGCTTCCAGAAGCGCCCCAAACCAGGGGATGGCCAGGGGTCATCCTCTGATGGTGGGAGGAGCTCCACCCGAAAAATCGGCAAGACCAGTCGGCGGAGTGGAGTTTGGGATAGGGGTGCGGGCAGAGGCCTCACCAGCCCAGACGATCCGTCTCAGCCCGCCGAAGGGCTCGACACGGAAGGGCACCATTGCGGAGCGACCAGTGGCAGGGCGACCCACTCGGAGTCGTCAGGTGGTGAGCCGGACGCCGCTGGCGGCTCTAAGTCGGAGCAATTGGCCAGGCTGGAGGTAGCCGTGGTAGCTGCGCTAAAGGGTGTGGCCTTGAAGAGGATTCAGTCCTCTAAAGACAAGGCCATACCCGCTGCCGCGGCTTCTATTATGGAGGCAGTGCAGGCCATTCAACTCATGCCTCCATTGGACGGCATGTCTGAGATGCGGGCGGAGGTCAGCCGCTTGACAGCCGCAATGGAGCTTCTCCGAAAGGAGAACGAGGAGCTCCGAGCGGACCTGGCCGGCCTTCGGGCAGCCGGCCCCCGGGAAGTACCACAGGAGAGGGTGCAACATGGGCAAGCCCGGCCAGTGCCGGAACCTGCTGAGGACCGGGTTCTGACCCTGGTGCGGCGGGAGCTTGCTGCCTTTCAGAGCCGGTTTTCCGCTCTGGAGGCCATTGTCCTGCGCCCCCCGCTAGCGGCGAGCCGGCAGGTCTCTTTTGCTGCCGCTGCGGCCAAGCCAGGATCAGCAGAGCGGACTAAAGGCGGGTCCGTGCCGAAACCCGTGGGGCCGCACCCGGCGAAGTCGGCGCCACCCAAGACCAAGAAGGGCGGGGTGGCTGCGCAGGCGGCGAGGGCGCCAGCCTTGGCGGCAAGTCAGCCGGCCCCCCCACCTCCTAATTCTCCTCCGTCCGACGCCGAATGGCAAGTGGCTGGGTCGAGGAAGAAGGTGGGCAAGGCAGCAAGGGCGGCCAAACGTAAAGAGAGGCGGCAGCGGCGCAAGGAGCGAAGCGTCGCGGCTAGGCTCCGCGCCCCGAAGTCCGCAGCTGTAGTGATCACACTACAGCCGGAAGCGGAGAAGAAGGGCGTGTCCTACCGCGACGTGCTCGCCAAGGCTAGGGCGGCCGTGAACCTAGAGGAGTTAGGCGTCGCCAATGGCATCCGGGTGAAGATCACTGCGACTGGGGCCCGGATGCTGGAGGTTCCTGGTGCGGCCAGCGGCCCGACCGCTGACGCCCTGGCCGAAAGGCTTAGGGCGTCCCTAAATGCGGACGAGGCCCGAGTCTCCAGGCCCTGCAAGTGCATTGACATGCGCATCCTGGGCCTGGACGACTGTGTGACGGAGGCTGAGGTAGTCGCCGCCGTCGTCAGGACTGGGGGGTGCTCTGCCGAGCAGGTGAGGGCGGGCACCATTCGTCCTGACCACACGGGGATGCGAGCCGTGACGGTGAGCTGCCCCGTGACGGCGGCCCGGAAAGTTGCCGGGGAGGGCCGAAGGCTCCTGGTGGGCTGGGTTTCCGCGCAGGTGAAACTGCTGGAACCCAGACCTCTGAGGTGCTTCCGCTGCCAGGTGGGCAACCACGTGGGAGTGCAATGCACCTCGGAGGTGGACCGCAGCGATCACTGTTTCCGCTGCGGTCAGCCCGGGCACAAGGCCGGCTCGTGCAATGCCACGCCGCACTGCTTTTTATGTGCGGCAGCTGGCAAGCCGGCCGATCACCGGGCTGGGAGTAAGGCCTGCGCCCCACCCGCCAAAGCCAGGGGCAGGGGTAAGCCCTCCGCAACCGCCGTCACTGCCGCACCCGCCGCCACTGCCATCGCCGCTGCTGCCTCCACAGTCGTCACCGCCGCTGAAACCGCGGCAGGGCCCTCACAAGGGCCTCGGGAGGGGGCTGAAATGGAGTGCCACTAATGGCCCCATTACGCCTCCTCCAGGCGAACATCAACCACTGCGTCGCCGCTCAGGATCTGTTGCTCCAGAGCATGGCGCAGTGGTCGATTAATATCGCCGTGGTCGCTGAGCCGTACTTTGTCCCGCCCAGGGATGACTGGGTGGAGGACCTGAGCGGCTCAGTGACCCTAATTTCGTCGGCCGCCGCCGGTACCCCGTCGCTCGAGGCAGTTAAGAGGGGACGGGGTTGCGTGGCAGCACGGTTCGGGGAGATTGTTGTCGTAGGAGTGTACTTCTCCCCGAACCGAACTCTCGCCGAGTTCCACAACTCCCTTGCGGAGTTGAGAGTCGTCGTCGTCGGGTACCATTCCCTCCCCGTGCTCGTGCTCGGGGACTTCAATGCCAAGAACACGGCTTGGGGTTCCCGGTATACTGACGCGCGGGGTAGGATGGTGGAGGACTGGGCTCTGGAGACAGGCCTAGTCATCCTAAACCGGGGTTCTGTCCCCACGTGTGTGCGAATGCGGGGTGAGTCAGTGGTGGACATTTCGTTCGCCAGCCCCGCTCTGTCGCCGCGTGTCATTGACTGGCGCGTCATGGAGGGGGTGGAGACGTATTCCGACCACCGGTACATCCGGTTTGACGTCTCCGCCCAGACCTCGAGCGCGCTGGTCCGACAGGCCCCGAGTGGTCCACGGTGGGCGCTGAAGCGGCTGGACCGGGAGCTCCTCCTGGAAGCCTCGATCGTGCAGGCCTGGGTGTCATCACCGGACAGGCCTGCTGATATTAACGACGAGGCGGAGTGGTTCCGGGAGGCCATGTCCGAAGTATGTGACGTGGCAATGCCCCGGGTCCAGCCTGGACGCGCCTCGCGCCAGGTGTACTGGTGGTCGCCGGAGCTAACGTCTCTGCGCGAGGCGTGCGTTGCTGCGCGACGCCTGTACACCAGGCACCGCAGGCTCCGGGTCCGTCCTCCGGATACGGAAGCCATTCAGGCGGAGCTGTACGAGGGTTACAGAGCGGCGAAGACCGCCCTCCGAGCGGAGATACTGCGGGCCAGGGGACTGGCCCGTGAGGAGTCGCTGGGGACTCTGAACAGGGACCCTTGGGGACGCCCATACAAAATGGTGCGGGAGAAACTCCGCCCATGGGCTCCCCCACTAACGCAGAGTCTCCGGCCTCAGCTCGTGGAGGGCGTGGTGAGCGCTCTGTTCCCTTCGCGAGGGGAGCACACTCCCCCGCCCATGGCTCCGCCTCCTGCGGTGCCCACTGTGGACCACATAACCGACGACGACGACGATTCTCCTGAGGTGACCGAGGTAGAGTTGAGAGTGGCGGTACGTAGGCTGAGTGCCAAAAATACCGCCCCAGGACCCGACGGCCTACCTGGAAAAGCCTGGGTCCTGGCCTTGGAGGCTCTCGGGCCTCGACTTCGAGGGCTCCTAAGCGCATGCTTGGAAGGGGGCCAGTTCCCACTTCGTTGGAAGACGGGGAAACTGGTCCTCATTAAGAAGACGGGGCGCCCTGCGGACTCTCCGTCCGCTTACCGGCCCATTGTGCTGCTCGACGAGGTGGGCAAGCTCTTTGAAAGAGTCATTGCAGACCGCCTCGTCGGGCGGCTAGTGCGGGTGGGGCCGGATTTGGCGGAGAGCCAGTTTGGCTTCCGCAGGGGGCGCTCTACGGTGGACGCCATCATGCGCGTGCGAGCCCTCACGACGGGGGATGCTGTGGCCCGGGGTGGGGTCGTCTTGGCGGTGTCTCTAGACATCGCCAATGCCTTCAATACCCTGCCCTGGAGTTGCATCAGGGAGGCACTCCGGTATCACCGGATGCCGACCTACCTCTGTCGCATAGTCGAGGCCTATCTGACGGACAGGGCCGTCATCTACCCCGGTCACCAGGGAGAATGGAACCGGCGAGAGATGTCGTGCGGTGTCCCACAGGGATCAGTCTTGGGGCCGTATCTGTGGGACATCGGGTACGACTGGGTGCTGCGCGCCGACCTCCCTAGCGGCGTCAGCGTCGTTTGTTACGCTGACGACACGCTAGTCCTGGCACAGGGGAGGTCGCACCAGGCGGCGGCCGAATTAATGACACGCGGGGTTGCGACAGTCATTGAGAGGATCCGGCAATTGGGACTCGAGGTGGCCCTGCACAAGTCCGAGGCCATGTGTTTTCATGGTCCTCGGAACGCGCCACTCTCGGGTTCCCAAATAATGGCGGGAGGGGTTCACATCGGCGTCGAGTCGACGATGAAGTACCTGGGACTCGTCCTCGACAGCCGGTGGAACTTCGTCGAGCATTTCCGACGTTTGGCTCCCAGACTGGACCGGGCCGGGGCTGCCTTGAAGCGGCTCCTGCCCAATCTAGGGGGTCCAAACGCCTCCTGCCGGAGGCTCTACGCGGGGGTCGTGCGGTCCATGGCCCTTTACGGGGCACCGGTGTGGGCGCGTTCATTGAGGCTCCGACCAGCACGCCGTTTGAACGCGTCCCAAAGGGTCATGGCCATCCGGCTGGTCCGGGGATACCGCACGGTCTCCTGCGAGGCGGCGAGCCTCCTTGCCGGATTGCCGCCATGGGATCTGGAGGCAAAAGTCCTCGCGCACATTTGGGAGTCGCGCGAGGAGGCGAAACGCCGGGGCGTTACTCCGCTGCCGCGAGAAATCGCGGCACAGCGGACAGAGCTCCGGCGGGATCTCATGGCGGCATGGAGAGTGCGACTGTCGCAACCCAGCGCTGGGCACGCCACAATTGCGGCGGTAAGTCCCCTCTTTGAGGAGTGGCTTGAGAGGCGCCACGGCGTCCTCACCTTCCGCCTGACGCAGGTCCTCACCGGACATGGCTGTTTCGGGAGGTTCCTGTTTCGGATAAGGCGGGAGGAAACGCCCGGGTGTTGGCATTGTGTGGATCGACCGGAGGACACGGTGGAGCATACGGTGGAGGTCTGCCCGGCTTGGGCGGAGCACCGCCGTGTCCTCGTGGCGGCGATCGGCGGCGGCGATCTCTCGCGTCCGGCCCTGGTACAGGCCATGGTACGGAGCGAGAGGGAATGGGAAGCCGTCACCTCCTTCTGTGAAGCAGTAATGCTCGCGAAGGAGGAGGCGGAGCGCGTGAGGGTGCGGCAATCGTTGCGCCCTCACGCCCCTAGTCGCCGCAGGAGGAGACACCCTGGGCGTCGGGAGTCAATTGCCGACTCCCGGCCACCGTAGGCGCGGGCTTGCGGACGGCGAGCAATGGGCAGCTCGCCGTCCGGTAAGGACCAGGCCCGGGTCGACGGCGCGTCGTGTTCCACGCGCGCCTCAAAGAGATGTCAGCATCATTGAAGGGGTCCAATAGGGCCGATGCCTGCCGGGGCCGCGGATTGTTCGAAAGAGTTACCGTGGCCCTGGCGCACAGGCAACTGAAGGAACACGGGTGGGTTTTAGTCAGTAAGAGTCTGACACGCCCTTCCGCTCCGCCCAGAGCGGGAGAGGTCATTTGATGATTTCCCACCCAAAAAAAAAAAAAAAAAAAAAAAAAAGTAGTGTTTATACGAAGTGAAAATTACGAAAATTGTATTTTTTTTTTGTTGTTTTTTTCAAAGCTTGCAAAGCGAGCGAGGTGTAAAAAGCCGTGCCTGCTCGCGGGCTGATCAACAAGAAAGTAAAAATCAGAGGTAAATGCAGAACAAAGTTATGAATTTAAGACGAACAATGGTGATTTTATAATAAGAAAATGTTTTTGTGCAAACCGGCGATACGGTTGCAAAACCATATCCCGACTCAAGGGACTAGGCGTTGCCAGTATTTAATAAATTATCTATAAGCAAAGATATTCAGACGGAGAGGCTTCGAGTAAATCGAGATTATAGGTAGTGTTTTTACGAAGTGGAAATTATGAAAGTAGTTTTTTTTTTGTTTTTTTGTTTTATTCAGAGCTTGCAAAGTAAAGGAGGTTTAAAAAGCCACGCCTGCTCGTGGGCTGATTGACAAGAAAGTAAAAAAACAGAGGTAAATGCAGAACAAAATTATGAATTTAAGACGAAAAATCGTGATTTTATAATAAGAAAATGTTTGTCTGAAAACAGGCGATCCGGTCGCAAAACCGTATCCCGACTCAACGGGCTGAAGGCGTGGCCAGTATGTAATAAATTATCTATAAGCAAAGAAATTCAGCCGGAGAGGCTTCGAGTAAATCGAGATTATAAGTAGTGTTTCTACGAAGTGAAAATTAGGAAAATTGTATTTTTTTTTTTTTGTTTTTTTCATAGCAAGCACAGCGAGTGAGGTGAAAAAAGCCGCGCCTGCTCGCGGGCTGAATGACAAGAAAGTAATCGGAGATATGTGCAGAAAAAAAATATAAATTTAAGATGAAAAATCATGATTTTATAATAAGAAAATCTTTGTCTGCAAACCGGTGATCCGGTCGCAAAACCGAATCCCGACTCAACGTGTTTAAGGCGTGGACAGTATGTAATAAATTATCTATAAGCAAAGAAATTCAGCCAGAGAGGCTTCGAGTAAATCGAGATTATAAGTAGTGTTTATACGAAGTGAAAATTACGAAAATTGTATTTTTTTTTTGTTGTTTTTTTCAAAGCTTGCAAAGCGAGCGAGGTGTAAAAAGCCGTGCCTGCTCGCGGGCTGATCAACAAGAAAGTAAAAATCAGAGGTAAATGCAGAACAAAGTTATGAATTTAAGACGAACAATGGTGATTTTATAATAAGAAAATGTTTGTGTGCAAACCGGCGATACGGTTGCAAAACCATATCCCGACTCAAGGGACTAGGCGTTGCCAGTATTTAATAAATTATCTATAAGCAAAGATATTCAGACGGAGAGGCTTCGAGTAAATCGAGATTATAGGTAGTGTTTTTACGAAGTGGAAATTATGAAAGTAGTTTTTTTTTTGTTTTTTTGTTTTATTCAGAGCTTGCAAAGTAAAGGAGGTTTAAAAAGCCACGCCTGCTCGTGGGCTGATTGACAAGAAAGTAAAAAAACAGAGGTAAATGCAGAACAAAATTATGAATTTAAGACGAAAAATCGTGATTTTATAATAAGAAAATGTTTGTCTGAAAACAGGCGATCCGGTCGCAAAACCGTATCCCGACTCAACGGGCTGAAGGCGTGGCCAGTATGTAATAAATTATCTATAAGCAAAGAAATTCAGCCGGAGAGGCTTCGAGTAAATCGAGATTATAAGTAGTGTTTATACGAAGTGAAAATTACGAAAATTGTATTTTTTTTTTGTTGTTTTTTTCATAGCAAGCACAGCGAGTGAGGTGAAAAAAGCCGCGCCTGCTCGCGGGCTGAATGACAAGAAAGTAATCGGAGATATCGCACCCCCGGTGCGACACTGTCACTTATGCAAAAATGGAGTTTTTCAGGAGAAGCATTTAAAACTTTGACACCTCACAAAATAATGACTTTAGAAGATATAGGTGAGATGAATAGCTTATACTACAACGTCAACTTTTAACTTTACTTTTGGATAAATAATGATCACTTAATATTGTAAAAAATATACTATACCATTATTTAAACCTTCCAACCCCCTCAGAAGTGACGTTGTGGCTCTAACGAAAAATTATAACTGTAGTTATGTCACACTGAGTTAAAAAGAAAACAAGAAGAAATTGTTTACAAAGTTTTATTTTAAACCACAAATATGCACTGTTATTAACGAAAGAAATAAAATAAGTCAAAACTCTTCAAAATAAACATAAGAAACTTTGTACTTCTTAACATTTCTACATTAGTGTAGTACAAAAACAATAAAAAAATCAAGAAATTAAAAGTAAATAGTGTAAAAAGTCTCTCCCAGCCGGGATGTTTCAATGCCGTGTGAAAAGAATTGATGATACTCCATTGAAAGGACTTGGGAACGACTGTACTAAGCTGCTGACCGAAGACAGGATCATTGCCGTTCTTCTTTAAGACGTTGTCCTCTATAGGGTTATTGTCACCGAGGCTGTCCATTATTGGCCGCAGTTCCTCGTCCCGTCGCTGTTCAACTTTAAGCCAGTTTGTCTCTTGACATAATATTGACTGCCAAAGCAGTTGGGTTTCTACTGAAGAAATCAGCATGCTGAAGACGTTCACCTTTGCGGTACTCAACCTCAAAGTCGTAGTTTTGCAAGGACGCCCACCAGCGATGAACCCTCGGCAGGAGATCCTTTTTGTGTTTGGATGCTTTTATTACGTTGCAGTCCGTTATCACGGTGAATTTTCGCCCATACAGATACTGGCGAAAGTGTTTTATAGCACGTAGGTACCACTGCCAGTGTTGGACAACTCGTAGGAGTGGTAGCGACTTTCAGACTCCGTGGTTCTCATACACATAAAAGCAACTGCATGTTGACATCCATCCATTACCGGTACAAGTACTGCACCAAATCCGAGGCTACATGCATCCGTGTGTAGTCGCATGGGTGCTTCTTCTTGGAACAATGTATGTAAAATAAAATAAAAATAAAAACAATACAATTAAAAATTCATTATTACAGCTAATATTTCCATTTCCATTACATACTAGTAATTATTTCCGCAGTCTCACATTAAGTAACATCAATTTTTTTAAATGTCGATATGTAATCGACATTTAAAAAAATTGTAATAAATAAATATCCGACGCTGTTACAAGCAATACGACCTAGTTGGCACAATGGCTCTCATATTACCAAGAAAACATTAGTTTGTTAGTTTGGGACCAGGTGATTGGTGTGAATTGTGTGGCACATTTATTTAAAAACGCAAGGATTGGAGAAACAAAGTCATTTATCAACGAAGGTTAGTGTAGTACAAAACTAAACTTTCAAAGATATTTAAATATTGGGGAAATAACGTCACAACTGTATTTTAGGTCACTATTGCTCCAGAATCAAAAAAAATATTATGTCACAATTACCTTAGTAACAGTGTAGCTCCAAGACACATTTTCACTGGCGGGGGGACCGCGCACAAATGACCAATAAAACGATGTTGCTCCAGCGTCGCCGTGATTTTCGCCAAAACGACAATGACACTCACGCCCTCATACGGAAACTATGCGTACTACAAAAGTAGCATTATTGCACCAAGTAAAGGGGTGCTATAAGACAACTATGACATATTTAACTCATTTTTGCATTTTTTGCAAAAGTGACAGTGTTGCACCGGGGGTGCGATATGTGCAGAAAAAAAATATAAATTTAAGATGAAAAATCGTGATTTTATAATAAGAAAATCTTTGTCTGCAAACCGGTGATCCGGTCGCAAAACCGTATCCCGACTCAACGGGCAGAAGGCGTGGCCAGTATGTAATAAATTATCTATAAGCAAATAAATTCAGCCGGAGAGGCTTCGAGTAAATCGAGATTATAAGTAGTGTTTATACGAAGTGAAAATTACGAAAATTGTATTTTTTTTTGTTGTTTTTTTCATAGCAAGCACAGCGAGTGAGGTGAAAAAAGCCGCGCCTGCTCGCGGGCTGAATGACAAGAAAGTATTCGGAGATATGTGCAGAACAAATCTATGAATTTAAGACGAAAAATCGTGATTTAATAATAAGAAAATGTTTGTCTGCAAACCGGTGATCCGGTCGCAAAACCGAATCCCGACTCAACGTGTTTAAGGCATGGACTGTAAGTAATAAATAATATATAAGCAAAGAAATTCAGTCGGAAAGGCTTCGAATAAATCGAGATTATCGGTAGTGTTTTTACGAAGTGAAAATTACGAAAATTGTATATTTTGTTTTGTTTTTTTCAGAGCTTGCAAAGTAAAGGAGGTTTAAAATGCCACCCCTGCTCGTGGGCTGATTTTCAAGAAAGTAAAAAAACAGAGGTAAATGCAGAACAAAATTATGAATTTAAGACGAAAAATCGTGATTTTATAATAAGAAAATGTTTGTCTGAAAACAGGCGATCCGGTCGCAAAACCGTATCCCGACTCAACGGGCTGAAGGCGTGGCCAGTATGTAATAAATTATCTATAAGCAAAGAAATTCAGCCGGAGAGGCTTCGAGTAAATCGAGATTATAAGTAGTGTTTATACGAAGTGAAAATTACGTTTTTTTCATAGCAAGCACAGCGAGTGAGGTGAAAAAAGCCGCGCCTGCTCGCGGGCTGAATGACAAGAAAGTAATCGGAGAAATGTGCAGAAAAAAAATATAAATTTAAGATGAAAAATCGTGATTTTATAATAAGAAAATCTTTGTCTGCAAACCGGTGATCCGGTCGCAAAACCGAATCCCGACTCAACGTGTTTAAGGCGTGGACAGTATGTAATAAATTATCTATAAGCAAAGAAATTCAGCCAGAGAGGCTTCGAGTAAATCGAGATTATAAGTAGTGTTTATACGAAGTGAAAATTACGAAAATTGTATTTTTTTTTTGTTGTTTTTTTCAAAGCTTGCAAAGCGAGCGAGGTGTAAAAAGCCGTGCCTGCTCGCGGGCTGATCAACAAGAAAGTAAAAATCAGAGGTAAATGCAGAACAAAGTTATGAATTTAAGACGAACAATGGTGATTTTATAATAAGAAAATGTTTGTGTGCAAACCGGCGATACGGTTGCAAAACCATATCCCGACTCAAGGGACTAGGCGTTGCCAGTATTTAATAAATTATCTATAAGCAAAGATATTCAGACGGAGAGGCTTCGAGTAAATCGAGATTATAAGTAGTGTTTATACGAAGTGAAAATTACGAAAATTGTATTTATTTTTTGTTGTTTTTTTCATAGCAAGCACAGCGAGTGAGGTGAAAAAAGCCGCGCCTGCTCGCGGGCTGATTGACAAGAAAGTAATCGGAGATATGTGCAGAAAAAAAATATAAATTTAAGATGAAAAATCGTGATTTTATAATAAGAAAATCTTTGTCAGCAAACCGGTGATCCGGTCGCAAAACCGTATCCCGACTCAACGGGCAGAAGGCGTGGCCAGTATGTAATAGATTATCTATAAGCAAAGAAATTCAGCCAGAGAGGCTTCGAGTAAATCGAGATTATAAGTAGTGTTTTTACGAAGTGAAAATTACGTTTTTTTCATAGCAAGCACAGCGAGTGAGGTGAAAAAAGCCGCGCCTGCTCGCGGGCTGAATGACAAGAAAGTAATCGGAGAAATGTGCAGAAAAAAAATATAAATTTAAGATGAAAAATCGTGATTTTATAATAAGAAAATCTTTGTCTGCAAACCGGTGATCCGGTCGCAAAACCGAATCCCGACTCAACGTGTTTAAGGCGTGGACAGTATGTAATAAATTATCTATAAGCAAAGAAATTCAGCCAGAGAGGCTTCGAGTAAATCGAGATTATAAGTAGTGTTTATACGAAGTGAAAATTACGAAAATTGTATTTTTTTTTTGTTGTTTTTTTCAAAGCTTGCAAAGCGAGCGAGGTGTAAAAAGCCGTGCCTGCTCGCGGGCTGATCAACAAGAAAGTAAAAATCAGAGGTAAATGCAGAACAAAGTTATGAATTTAAGACGAACAATGGTGATTTTATAATAAGAAAATGTTTGTGTGCAAACCGGCGATACGGTTGCAAAACCATATCCCGACTCAAGGGACTAGGCGTTGCCAGTATTTAATAAATTATCTATAAGCAAAGATATTCAGACGGAGAGGCTTCGAGTAAATCGAGATTATAGGTAGTGTTTTTACGAAGTGGAAATTATGAAAGTAGTTTTTTTTTTGTTTTTTTGTTTTTTTCAGAGCTTGCAAAGTAAAGGAGGTTTAAAAAGCCACGCCTGCTCGTGGGCTGATTGACAAGAAAGTTAAAAAACAGAGGTAAATGCAGAACAAAATTATGAATTTAAGACGAAAAATCGTGATTTTATAATAAGAAAATGTTTGTCTGAAAACAGGCGATCCGGTCGCAAAACCGTATCCCGACTCAACGGGCTGAAGGCGTGGCCAGTATGTAATAAATTATCTATAAGCAAAGAAATTCAGCCGGAGAGGCTTCGAGTAAATCGAGATTATAAGTAGTGTTTATACGAAGTGAAAATTACGAAAATTGTATTTTTTTTTTGTTGTTTTTTTCATAGCAAGCACAGCGAGTGAGGTGAAAAAAGCCGCGCCTGCTCGCGGGCGGAATGACAAGAAAGTAATCGGAGATATGTGCAGAAAAAAAATATAAATTTAAGATGAAAAATCGTGATTTTATAATAAGAAAATCTTTGTCTGCAAACCGGTGATCCGTTCGCAAAACCGTATCCCGACTCAACGGGCAGAAGGCGTGGCCAGTATGTAATAAATTATCTATAAGCAAATAAATTCAGCCGGAGAGGCTTCGAGTAAATCGAGATTATAAGTAGTGTTTATACGAAGTGAAAATTACGAAAATTGTATTTTTTTTTTGTTGTTTTTTTCATAGCAAGCACAGCGAGTGAGGTGAAAAAAGCCGCGCCTGCTCGCGGGCTGATTGACAAGAAAGTAATCGGAGATATGTGCAGAAAAAAAATATAAATTTAAGATGAAAAATCGTGATTTTATAATAAGAAAATCTTTGTCAGCAAACCGGTGATCCGGTCGCAAAACCGTATCCCGAGTCAACGGGCAGAAGGCGTGGCCAGTATGTAATAAATTATCTATAAGCAAATAAATTCAGCCGGAGAGGCTTCGAGTAAATCGAGATTATAAGTAGTGTTTATACGAAGTGAAAATTACGAAAATTGTATTTTTTTTTTGTTGTTTTTTTCATAGCAAGCACAGCGAGTGAGGTGAAAAAAGCCGCGCCTGCTCGCGGGCGGAATGACAAGAAAGTAATCGGAGATATGTGCAGAAAAAAAATATAAATTTAAGATGAAAAATCGTGATTTTATAATAAGAAAATCTTTGTCTGCAAACCGGTGATCCGTTCGCAAAACCGTATCCCGACTCAACGGGCAGAAGGCGTGGCCAGTATGTAATAAATTATCTATAAGCAAATAAATTCAGCCGGAGAGGCTTCGAGTAAATCGAGATTATAAGTAGTGTTTATACGAAGTGAAAATTACGAAAATTGTATTTTTTTTTTGTTGTTTTTTTCATAGCAAGCACAGCGAGTGAGGTGAAAAAAGCCGCGCCTGCTCGCGGGCTGATTGACAAGAAAGTAATCGGAGATATGTGCAGAAAAAAAATATAAATTTAAGATGAAAAATCGTGATTTTATAATAAGAAAATCTTTGTCAGCAAACCGGTGATCCGGTCGCAAAACCGTATCCCGACTCAACGGGCAGAAGGCGTGGCCAGTATGTAATAGATTATCTATAAGCAAAGAAATTCAGCCGGAGAGGCTTCGAGTAAATCGAGATTATAAGTAGTGTTTTTACGAAGTGAAAATTACGAAAATTGTATATTTTGTTTTGTTTTTTTCAGAGCTTGCAAAGTAAAGGAGGTTTCAAAAGCCACGCCTGCTCGTGGGCTGATCGACAAGAAAGTAAAAATCAGAGGTAAATGCAGAACAAAATTATGAATTTAAGACGAAAAATCGTGATTTTATAATAAGAAAATGTTTGTCTGCAAACCGGCGATCCGGTCGCACAACCGTATCCCAACTCAACGGGCTGAAGGCGTGGCCAGTATGTAATAAATTATCTATAAGCAAAGAAATTCAGCTGGAGAGGCTTCGAGTAAATCGAGATTATAAGTAGTGTTTATACGAAGTGAAAATTACGTTTTTTTTTTTTTTTTTGTTTTTTTCATAGCAAGCACAGCGAGTGAGGTGAAAAAAGCCGCGCCTGCTCGCGGGCTGAATGACAAGAAAGTAATCGGAGATATGTGCAGAACAAATCTATGAATTTAAGACGAAAAATCGTGATTTTATAATAAGAAAATGTTTGTCTGCAAACCGGTAATCCGGTCGCAAAACCGAATCCCGACTCAACGTGTTTAAGGCATGGACTGGAAGTAATAAATAATATATAAGCAAAGAAATTCAGTCGGAAAGGCTTCGAATAAATCGAGATTATCGGTAGTGTTTTTACGAAGTGAAAATTACGAAAATTGTATATTTTGTTTTGTGTTTTTCAGAGCTTGCAAAGTAAAGGAGGTTTAAAATGCCACCCCTGCTCGTGGGCTGATTTTCAAGAAAGTAAAAAAACAGAGGTAAATGCAGAACAAAATTATGAATTTAAGACGAAAAATCGTGATTTTATAATAAGAAAATGTTTGTCTGAAAACAGGCGATCCGGTCGCAAAACCGTATCCCGACTCAACGGGCTGAAGGCGTGGCCAGTATGTAATAAATTATCTATAAGCAAAGAAATTCAGCCGGAGAGGCTTCGAGTAAATCGAGATTATAAGTAGTGTTTATACGAAGTGAAAATTACGTTTTTTTCATAGCAAGCACAGCGAGTGAGGTGAAAAAAGCCGCGCCTGCTCGCGGGCTGAATGACAAGAAAGTAATCGGAGAAATGTGCAGAAAAAAAATATAAATTTAAGATGAAAAATCGTGATTTTATAATAAGAAAATCTTTGTCTGCAAACCGGTGATCCGGTCGCAAAACCGAATCCCGACTCAACGTGTTTAAGGCGTGGACAGTATGTAATAAATTATCTATAAGCAAAGAAATTCAGCCAGAGAGGCTTCGAGTAAATCGAGATTATAAGTAGTGTTTATACGAAGTGAAAATTACGAAAATTGTATTTTTTTTTTGTTGTTTTTTTCAAAGCTTGCAAAGCGAGCGAGGTGTAAAAAGCCGTGCCTGCTCGCGGGCTGATCAACAAGAAAGTAAAAATCAGAGGTAAATGCAGAACAAAGTTATGAATTTAAGACGAACAATGGTGATTTTATAATAAGAAAATGTTTGTGTGCAAACCGGCGATACGGTTGCAAAACCATATCCCGACTCAAGAGACTAGGCGTTGCCAGTATTTAATAAATTATCTATAAGCAAAGATATTCAGACGGAGAGGCTTCGAGTAAATCGAGATTATAAGTAGTGTTTATACGAAGTGAAAATTACGAAAATTGTATTTTTTTTTTGTTGTTTTTTTCATAGCAAGCACAGCGAGTGAGGTGAAAAAAGCCGCGCCTGCTCGCGGGCTGATTGACAAGAAAGTAATCGGAGATATGTGCAGAAAAAAAATATAAATTTAAGATGAAAAATCGTGATTTTATAATAAGAAAATCTTTGTCAGCAAACCGGTGATCCGGTCGCAAAACCGTATCCCGACTCAACGGGCAGAAGGCGTGGCCAGTATGTAATAGATTATCTATAAGCAAAGAAATTAAGCCAGAGAGGCTTCGAGTAAATCGAGATTATAAGTAGTGTTTTTACGAAGTGAAAATTACGAAAATTGTATATTTTGTTTTGTTTTTTTCAGAGCCTGCAAAGTAAAGGAGGTTTAAAAAGCCACGCCTGCTCGTGGGCTGATTGACAAGAAAGTAAAAAAACAGAGGTAAATGCAGAACAAAATTATGAATTTAAGACGAAAAATCGTGATTTTATAATAAGAAAATCTTTGTCTGCAAACCGGCGATCCGGTCGCAAACTGTATCCCGACTCGAAGGGCTGAAGGCGCGGCCAGTATGTAATAAATTATCTATAAGCAAAGAAATTCAGCCGGAGAGGCTTCGAGTAAATCGAGATTATAAGTAGTGTTTTTACGAAGTGAAAATTACGAAAATTGTATATTTTGTTTTGTTTTTTTCAGAGCTTGCAAAGTAAAGAAGGTTTAAAAAGCCACGCCTGCTCGTGGGCTGATTGACAAGAAAGTAAAGAAACAGAGGTAAATGCAGAACAAAATTATGAATTTAAGACGAAAAATCGTGATTTTATAATAAGAAAATGTTTGTCTGCAAACCGGCGATCCGGTCACAAAACCGTATCCCGACTCAACGGGCTGAAGGCGTGGCCAGTATGTAATAAATTATCTATAAGCAAAGAAATTCAGCCAGAGAGGCTTCGAGTAAATCGAGATTATAAGTAGTGTTTATACGAAGTGAAAATTACGAAAATTGTATTTTTTTTTTTGTTGTTTTTTTCATAGCAAGCACAGCAAGAGAGGTGAAAAAAGCCGCGCCTGCTCGCGGGCTGATTGACAAGAAAGTAATCGGAGATATGTGCAGAAAAAAAAAACAAAATTAAGACGAAAAATCGTGATTTTATAATAAGAAAATGTTTGTCTGCAAACCGGTGATACGGTCGCAAAACCGAATCCCGACTCAACGTGTTTAAGGCGTGGACAGTAAGTAATAAATAATATATAAGCAAAGAAATTCAGTCGGATAGGCTTCGAATAAATCGAGATTATCGGTAGTGTCTTTACGAAGTGAAAATTACGAAAATTGTATTTAATTTTTTGTTTTTTTCATTAGTTGCAAAGCGACCGAGGTGTGGAAAGCCACGCCTGCTCGCGGGCTGATTGACAAGAAAGTAATCGGAGATATGTGCAGAAAAAAATATAAATTTAAGATGAAAAATAGTGATTTTAAAATAAAATAATCTTTGTCTGCAAACCGGCGATCCGGTCGCAAACAAAAACCGACTCGAAGGGATGAAGGCGTGGCCAGTATGTAATAAATTATCTATAAGCAAAGAAATTCAGCCGGAGAGGCTTCGAGTAAATCGAGATTATAAGTAGTGTTTTTTACGAAGTGAAAATTATGAAAATTGTATATTTTTTTTTTTTCAAAGCTTGCAAAGCGAGCGAGGTGTAAAAAGCCGTGCCTGCTCACGGGCTGATCGACAAGAAAGTAAAAATCAGAGGTAAATGCAGAACAAAGTTATGAATTTAAGACGAACAATGGTGATTTTATAATAAGAAAATGTTTGTCTGCAAACCGGCGATACGGTTGCAAAACCATATCCCGACTCAAGGGACTAGGCGTTGCCAGTATTTAATAAATTATCTATAAGCAAAGAAATTCAGCAGGAGGGGCTTCGAGTAAATCGAGATTATAAGTAGTTTTTACGAAGTGAAAATTACGAAAATTGTATTTTTTTTTTTTTTTTTTCAAAAATTGCAAAGCGAGCGAGGTGTAAAAAGCCGTGCCTGATCGCGGGCTGATCGACAAGAAAGTAAAAATCAGAGGTAAATGCAGAACAAAGTTATGAATTTAAGATGAAAAATCGTGATTTTATAATAAGAAAATCTTTGTCTGGAAACCGGCGATCCGGTCGCAAAACCATATCCCGACTCGAAACGCTTAAGGCGCAGCCAGTATGTAATAAATTATCTATAAGCAAAGAAATTCAGCAGGAGGGGCTTCGAGTAAATCGAGATTATAAGTCGTTTTTACGAAGTGAAAATTATGAAAATTGTATATTTTGTTTTGTTTTTTTCAGAGCTTGCAAAGTAAAGGAGGTTTAAAAAGCCACGCCTGCTCGTGGGCTGATTGACAAGAAAGTAAAAAAACAGAGGTAAATGCAGAACAAAATTATGAATTTAAGACGAAAAATCGTGATTTTATAATAAGAAAATCTTTGTCTGCAAACCGGCGATCCGGTCGCAAACTGTATCCCGACTCGAAGGGCTGAAGGCGCGGCCAGTATGTAATAAATTATCTATAAGCAAAGAAATTCAGCCGGAGAGGCTTCGAGTAAATCGAGATTATAAGTAGTGTTTATACGAAGTAAAAATTACGAAAATTGTATTTTTTTTTTGTTGTTTTTTTCATAGCAAGCACAGCGAGAGAGGTGAAAAAAGCCGCGCCTGCTCGCGGGCTGATTGACAAGAAAGTAATCGGAGATATGTGCAGAAAAAAAAAACAAAATTAAGACGAAAAATCGTGATTTTATAATAAGAAAATGTTTGTCTGCAAACCGGTGATACGGTCGCAAAACCGAATCCCGACTCAACGTGTTTAAGGCGTGGACAGTAAGTAATAAATAATATATAAGCAAAGAAATTCAGTCGGATAGGCTTCGAATAAATCGAGATTATCGGTAGAGTTTTTACGAAGTGAAAATTACGAAAATTGTATTTATTTTTTTGTTTTTTTCATTAGTTGCAAAGCGACCGAGGTGTGGAAAGCCACGCCTGCTCGCGGGCTGATTGACAAGAAAGTAATCGGAGATATGTGCAGAAAAAAATATAAATTTAAGATGAAAAATAGTGATTTTAAAATAAAAAAATCTTTGTCTGCAAACCGGCGATCCGGTCGCAAACAAAAACCGACTCGAAGGGATGAAGGCGTGGCCAGTATGTAATAAATTATCTATAAGCAAAGAAATTCAGCCGGAGAGGCTTCGAGTAAATCGAGATTATAAGTAGTGTTTTTACGAAGTGAAAATTATGAAAATTGTATATTTTTTTTTTTTCAAAGCTTGCAAAGCGAGCGAGGTGTAAAAAGCCGTGCCTGCTCACGGGCTGATCGACAAGAAAGTAAAAATCAGAGGTAAATGCAGAACAAAGTTATGAATTTAAGACGAACAATGGTGATTTTATAATAAGAAAATGTTTGTCTGCAAACCGGCGATACGGTTGCAAAACCATATCCCGACTCAAGGGACTAGGCGTTGCCAGTATTTAATAAATTATCTATAAGCAAAGAAATTCAGCAGGAGGGGCTTCGAGTAAATCGATATTATAAGTAGTTTTTACGAAGTGAAAATTACGAAAATTGTATTTTTTTTTTTTTTTTTCAAAAATTGCAAAGCGAGCGAGGTGTAAAAAGCCGTGCCTGATCGCGGGCTGATCGACAAGAAAGTAAAAATCAGAGGTAAATGCAGAACAAAGTTATGAATTTAAGACGAACAATGGTGATTTTATAATAAGAAAATGTTTGTCTGCAAACCGGCGATACGGTTGCAAAACCATATCCCGACTCAAGGGACTAGGCGTTGCCAGTATTTAATAAATTATCTATAAGCAAAGAAATTCAGTAGGAGGGGCTTCGAGTAAATCGAGATTATAAGTAGTTTTTACGAAGTGAAAATTACGAAAATTGTATTTTTTTTTTTTTTTTTTCAAAGCTTGCAAAGCGAGCGAGGTGTAAAAAGCCGTGCCTGATCGCGGGCTGATCGACAAGAAAGTAAAAATCAGAGATAAATGCAGAACAAAGTTATGAATTTAAGACGAAAAATCGTGATTTTATAATAAGAAAATGTTTGTCTGCAAACCGGCGATACGGTTGCAAAACCGTATCCCGACTCAAGGGACTAGGCGTGGCCAGTATGTAATAAATTATCTATAAGCAAAGATATTCAGATGGAGAGGCTTCGAGTAAATCGATATTATAAGGTAGTGTTTTTACGAAGTGGAAATTACGAAAATTGTATATTTTTTTTGTTGTTTTTTTCATAGCAAGCACAGCAAGTGAGGTGAAAAAAGTCGCGCCTGCTCGTGGACTGATTGACAAGAAAGAAAAAAACAGAGGTCAATGCAGAACAAAATTATGAATTTAAGACGAAAAATCGTGATTTTATAATAAGAAAATATTTGTCTGCAAACCGGCGATCCGGTCACAAAACCGTATCCCGACTAATCGGGCTGAAGGCGTGGCCAGTATGTAATAAATTATCTATAAGCAAAGAAATTCAGCCGGAGAGGCTTCTAGTAAATCGAGATTATAAGTAGTGTTTATACGAAGTGAAAATTACGTTTTTTTCATAGCAAGCACAGCGAGTGAGGTGAAAAAAGCCGCGCCTGCTCGCGGGCTGAATAACAAGAAAGTAATCGGAGAAATGTGCAGAAAAAAAATATAAATTTAAGATGAAAAATCGTGATTTTATAATAAGAAAATCTTTGTCTGCAAACCGGTGATCCGGTCGCAAAACCGAATCCCGACTCAACGTGTTTAAGGCGTGGACAGTATGTAATAAATTATCTATAAGCAAAGAAATTCAGCCAGAGAGGCTTCGAGTAAATCGAGATTATAAGTAGTGTTTATACGAAGTGAAAATTACGAAAATTGTATTTTTTTTTTGTTGTTTTTTTCATAGCAAGCACAGCGAGAGAGGTGAAAAAAGCCGCGCCTGCTCGTGGGCTGATTGACAAGAAAGTAATCGGAGATATGTGCAGAAAAAAAAAACAAAATTAAGACGAAAAATCGTGATTTTATAATAAGAAAATGTTTGTCTGCAAACCGGTGATACGGTCGCAAAACCGAATCCCGACTCAACATGTTTAAGGCGTGGACAGTAAGTAATAAATTATCTATAAGCAAAGAAATTCAGCCGGAGAGGCTTCGAGTAAATCGAGATTATAAGTAGTGTTTTTACGAAGTGAAAATTATGAAAATTGTATATTTTTTTTTTTTCAAAGCTTGCAAAGCGAGCGAGGTGTAAAAAGCCGTTCCTGCTCACGGGCTGATCGACAAGAAAGTAAAAATCAGAGGTAAATGCAGAACAAAGTTATGAATTTAAGACGAACAATGGTGATTTTATAATAAGAAAATGTTTGTCTGCAAACCGGCGATACGGTTGCAAAACCGTATCCCGACTCAAGGGACTAGGCGTGGCCAGTATGTAATAAATTATTTATAAGCAAAGATATTCAGATGGAGAGGCTTCGAGTAAATCGATATTATAAGGTAGTGTTTTTACGAAGTGGAAATTACGAAAATTGTATTTTTTTTTTGTTGTTTTTTTCATAGCAAGCACAGCAAGTGAGGTGAAAAAAGCCGCGCCTGCTCGCGGGCTGATTGATAAGAAAGTAATCGGAGATATGTGCAGAAAAAAAATATAAATTTAAGATGAAAAATCGTGATTTTATAATAAGAAAATCTTTGTCTGGAAACCGGCGATCCGGTCGCAAAACCATATCCCGACTCGAAACGCTTAAGGCGCAGCCAGTATGTAATAAATTATCTATAAGCAAAGAAATTCAGCAGGAGGGGCTTCGAGTAAATCGAGATTATAAGTCGTTTTTACGAAGTGAAAATTATGAAAATTGTATATTTTGTTTTGTTTTTTTCAGAGCTTGCAAAGTAAAGGAGGTTTAAAAAGCCACGCCTGCTCGTGGGCTGATTGACAAGAAAGTAAAAAAACAGAGGTAAATGCAGAACAAAATTATGAATTTAAGACGAAAAATCGTGATTTTATAATAAGAAAATGTTTGTCTGCAAACCGGCGATCCGGTCGCAAAACCGTTTCCCGACTCAACGGGCTGAAGGCGTGGCCAGTATGTAAAAAATTATCTATAAGCAAAGAAATTCAGCCGGAGAGGCTTCGAGTAAATCGAGATTATAAGTAGTGTTTATACGAAGTGAAAATTACGTTTTTTTTTTTGTTTTTTTGTTTTTTTCATAGCAAGCACAGCGAGTGAGGTGAAAAAAGCCGCGCCTACTCGCGGGCTGATTGACAAGAAAGTAATCGGAGATATGTGCAGAATAAAATATAAATTTAATATGAAAAATCGTGATTTTATAATAAGAAAAAGTTTGTCTGCAAACCGGTAATCCGGTCGCAAAACCGAATCCTGACTCAACAGGCTGAAGGGCTGGCCAGTAAGTAATAAATAATCAATAAGCAAAGAAATTCAGACGGAGAAGCTTCGAGTAAATTGATATTATAGGTAGTGTTTTTACGAAGTGAAAATTATGTTTTTTTTTTTTTTCCAGAGCTTGCCATGCGTACTTGATGTTTTAAGCCACGCCTGCTCGCGGGCTGATTAACAAGAAAGTAAAAAATCAGAGGTAAATGCAGAACAAAATTATGAATTTAAGACAAATAATCGTGAATTTATAATAAAAAAATGTTTGTCTGCAAACCGGCGATCCGGTCGCTAAACCGTATCCCGACCAACGGGCTGAAGGCGTGGCCAGTATGTAATAAATTATCTATAAGCAAAGAAATTCAGCCGGAGAGGCTTCGAGTAAATCGAGATTATAAGTAGTGTTTTTACGAAGTGAAAATTACGAAAATTGTATATTTTGTTTTGTTTTTTTCAGAGCTTGCAAAGTAAAGAAGGTTTAAAAAGCCACGCCTGCTCGTGGGCTGATTGACAAGAAAGTAAAAAAACAGAGGTAAATGCAGAACAAAATTATGAATTTAAGACGAAAAATCGTGATTTTATAATAAGAAAATGTTTGTCTGCAAACCGGCGATCCGGTCGCAAAACCGTTTCCCGACTCAACGGGCTGAAGGCGTGGCCAGTATGTAAAAAATTATCTATAAGCAAAGAAATTCAGCCGGAGAGGCTTCGAGTAAATCGAGATTATAAGTAGTGTTTATACGAAGTGAAAATTACGTTTTTTTTTTTGTTTTTTTGTTTTTTTCATAGCAAGCACAGCAAGTGAGGTGAAAAAAGCCGCGCCTGCTCGCGGGCTGATTGACAAGAAAGTAATCGGAGATATGTGCAGAAAAAAATATAAAAAGATGAAAAATCGTGATTTTATAATAAGAAAAAGTTTGTCTGCAAACCGGTAATCCGGTCGCAAAACCGAATCCTGACTCAACAGGCTGAAGAGCTGGCCAGTAAGTAATAAATAATCAATAAGCAAAGAAATTCAGACGGAGAAGCTTCGAGTAAATTGATATTATAGGTAGTGTTTTTACGAAGTGAAAATAATGTTTTTTTTTTTTTTTCCAGAGCTTGCCATGCGTACTTGATGTTTTAAGCCACGCCTGCTCGCGGGCTGATTAACAAGAAAGTAAAAAATCAGAGGTAAATGCAGAACAAAATTATGAATTTAAGACAAATAATCGTGAATTTATAATAAAAAAATGTTTGTCTGCAAACCGGCGATCCGGTCGCTAAACCGTATCCCGACTCAACGGGCTGAAGGCGTTGCCAGTATGTAATAAATTATCTATAAGCAACGAAATTCAGCCGGAGAGGCTTCGAGTAAATCGAGATTATAAGTAGTGTTTATACGAAGTGAAAATTACGTTTTTTTTTTTGTTTTTTTCATAGCAAGCACAGCGAGTGAGCTGAAAAAAGCCGCACCTGCTCGCGGGCTGATTGACAAGAAAGTAATCGGAGATATGTGCAGAAAAAAATATAAATTTAAGATGAAAAATCGTGATTTTATAATAAGAAAAAGTTTGTCTGCAAACCGGTAATCCGGTCGCAAAACCGAATCCTGACTCAACAGGCTGAAGGGCTGGCCAGTAAGTAATAAATAATCAATAAGCAAAGAAATTCAAACGGAGAAGCTTCGAGTAAATTGATATTATAGGTAGTGTTTTTACGAAGTGAAAATTATGTTTTTTTTTTTTTTTTCCAGAGCTTGCCATGCGTACTTGATGTTTTAAGCCACGCCTGCTCGCGGGCTGATTAACAAGAAAGTAAAAAATCAGAGGTAAATGCAGAACAAAATTATGAATTTAAGACAAATAATCGTGAATTTATAATAAAAAAAATGTTTGTCTGCAAACCGGCGATCCGGTCGCTAAACCGTATCCCGACCAACGGGCTGAAGGCGTGGCCAGTATGTAATAAATTATCTATAAGCAAAGAAATTCAGCCGGAGAGGCTTCGAGTAAATCGAGATTATAAGTAGTGTTTTTACGAAGTGAAAATTACGAAAATTGTATATTTTGTTTTGTTTTTTTCAGAGCTTGCAAAGTAAAGGAGGTTTAAAAAGCCACGCCTGCTCGTGGACTGATTGATAAGAAAGAAAAAAAACAGAGGTCAATGCAGAACAAAATTATGAATTTAAGACGAAAAATCGTGATTTTATAATAAGAAAATATTTGTCTGCAAACCGGCGATCCGGTCACAAAACCGTATCCCGACTCAACGGGCTGAAGGCGTGGCCAGTATGTAATAAATTATCTATAAGCAAAGAAATTCAGCCGGAGAGGCTTCGAGTAAATCGAGATTATAAGTAGTGTTTATACGAAGTGAAAATTATGTTTTTTTTTTAGTTTTTTTTGTTTTTTCCAGAGCTTGCCACGCGTACTTGATGTTTTAAGCCACGCCTGCTAGCGGGCTGATTGACAAGAAAGTAAAAAAACAGAGGTAAATGCAGAACAAAATTATGAATTTAAGACGAAAAATCGTGATTTTATAATAAGAAAATGTTTGTCTGCAAACCGGCGATACGGTTGCAAAACCATATCCCGACTCAAGGGACTAGGCGTGGCGAGTATGTAATAAATTATCTATAAGCAAACAAATTCAGACGGAGAGGCTTCGAGTAAATCGTGATTATAGGTAGTGTTTATACGAAGTGAAAATTACGTTTTTTTTTTTTTTTTTGTTTTTTTAATAGCAAGCACAGCGAGTGAGGTGAAAAAAAACCGCGCCTGCTCGCGGGCTGATTGACAAGAAAGTAATCGGAGATATGTGCAGAAAAAAAATATAAATTTAAGACGAAAAATTGTGATTTTATAATAAGAAAATGTTTGTCTGCAAACCGGTGATCCGGTCGCAAAACCGTATCCCGACTCAACGTGTTTAAGGCGTGGACAGTAAGTAATAAATAATATATAAGCAAAGAAATTCAGTCGGAAAGGCTTCGAATAAATCGAAATTATCGGTAGTGTTTTTACGAAGTGAAAATTACGAAAATTATATTTATTTTTTTGTTTTTTTCATTAGTTGCAAAGCGACCGAGGTGTGGAAAGCCACGCCTGCTCGCGGGCTGATTGACAAGAAAGTAATCGGAGATATGTGCAGAAAAAAATATAAATTTAAGATGAAAAATCGTGATTTTAAAATAAAAAAATCTTTGTCTGCAAACCGGCGATCCGGTCGCAAACAAAAACCGACTCGAAGGGATGAAGGCGTGGCGAGTATGTAATAAATTATCTATAAGCAAAGAAATTCAGCCGGAGAGGCTTCGAGTAAATCGAGATTATAAGTAGTTTTTACGAATTGAAAATTATGAAAATTGTATTTTTTTTTTTTTTCAAAGCTTGCAAAGCGAGCGAGGTGTAAAAAGCCGTGCCTGCTCACGGGCTGATCGACAAGAAAGTAAAAATCAGAGGTAAATGCAGAACAAAGTAATGAATTTAAGACGAACAATGGTGATTTTATAATAAGAAAATGTTTGTCTGCAAACCGGCGATACGGTTGCAAAACCATATCCCGACTCAAGGGACTAGGCGTGGCGAGTATGTAATAAATTATCTATAAGCAAACAAATTCAGACGGAGAGGCTTCGAGTAAATCGTGATTATAGGTAGTGTTTATACGAAGTGAAAATTACGTTTTTTTTTTTTTTTTGTTTTTTTAATAGCAAGCACAGTGAGTGAGGTGAAAAAAAACCGCGCCTGCTCGCGGGCTGATTGACAAGAAAGTAATCGGAGATATGTGCAGAAAAAAAATATAAATTTAAGACGAAAAATTGTGATTTTATAATAAGAAAATGTTTGTCTGCAAACCGGTGATCCGGTCGCAAAACCGAATCCCGACTCAACGTGTTTAAGGCGTGGACAGTAAGTAATAAATAATATATAAGCAAAGAAATTCAGTCGGAAAGGCTTCGAATAAATCGAAATTATCGGTAGTGTTTTTACGAAGTGAAAATTACGAAAATTATATTTATTTTTTTGTTTTTTTCATTAGTTGCAAAGCGACCGAGGTGTGGAAAGCCACGCCTGCTCGCGGGCTGATTGACAAGAAAGTAATCGGAGATATGTGCAGAAAAAAATATAAATTTAAGATGAAAAATCGTGATTTTATAATAAGAAAAAGTTTGTCTTCAAACCGGTAATCCGGTCGCAAAACCGAATCCTGACTCAACAGGCTGAAGGGCTGGCCAGTAAGTAATAAATAATCAATAAGCAAAGAAATTCAGACGGAGAAGCTTCGAGTAAATTGATATTATAGGTAGTGTTTTTACGAAGTGAAAATTATGTTTTTTTTTTTTTTTCCAGAGCTTGCCACGCGTACCTAATGTTTTAAGCCACGCCTGCTCGCGGGCTGATTAACAAGAAAGTAAAAAATCAGAGGTAAATGCAGAACAAAATTATGAATTTAAGACGAATAATCGTGAATTTATAATAAAAAAATGTTTGTCTGCAAACCGGCGATCCGGTCGCAAAACCGTATCCCGACTCAACGGGCTGAAGGCGTGGCCAGTATGTAATAAATTATCTATAAGCAAATAAATTCAGCCGGAGAGGCTTCGAGTAAATCGAGATTATAAGTAGTGGTTTTACGAAGTGAAAATTACGAAAATTGTATATTTTGTTTTGTTTCTTTCAGAGCTTGCAAAGTAAAGGAGGTTTAAAAAGCCACGCCTGCTCGTGGGCTGATTGACAAGAAAGTAAAAAAACAGAGGTAAATGCAGAACAAAATTATGAATTTAAGACGAAAAATCGTGATTTTATAATAAGAAAATGTTTGTCTGCAAACCGGCGATCCGGTCACAAAACCGTATCCCGACTCATCGGGCTGAAGGCGTGGCCAGTATGTAATAAATTATCTATAAGCAAAGAAATTCAGCCAGAGAGGCTTCGAGTAAATCGAGATTATAAGGTAGTGTTTATACGAAGTGAAAATTACGAAAATTGTATTTTTTTTTTGTTGTTTTTTTCATAGCAAGCACAGCGAGAGAGGTGAAAAAAGCCGCGCCTGCTCGCGGGCTGATTGACAAGAAAGTAATCGGAGATATGTGCAGAAAAAAAAAACAAAATTAAGACGAAAAATCGTGATTTTATAATAAGAAAATGTTTGTCTGCAAACCGGTGATACGGTCGCAAAACCGAATCCCGACTCAACGTGTTTAAGGCGTGGACAGTAAGTAATAAATAATATATAAGCAAAGAAATTCAGTCGGATAGGCTTCGAATAAATCGAGATTATCGGTAGTGTTTTTACGAAGTGAAAATTACGAAAATTGTATTTATTTTTTTGTTTTTTTCATTAGTTGCAAAGCGACCGAGGTGTGGAAAGCCACGCCTGCTCGCGGGCTGATTGACAAGAAAGTAATCGGAGATATGTGCAGAAAAAAATATAAATTTAAGATGAAAAATCGTGATTTTAAAATAAAAAAATCTTTGTCTGCAAACCGGCGATCCGGTCGCAAACAAAAACCGACTCGAAGGGATGAAGGCGTGGCCAGTATGTAATAAATTATCTATAAGCAAAGAAATTCAGCCGGAGAGGCTTCGAGTAAATCGAGATTATAAGTAGTTTTTACGAAGTGAAAATTATGAAAATTGTATTTTTTTTTTTTTTCAAAGCTTGCAAAGCGAGCGAGGTGTAAAAAGCCGTGCCTGCTCACGGGCTGATCGACAAGAAAGTAAAAATCAGAGGTAAATGCAGAACAAAGTTATGAATTTAAGACGAACAATGGTGATTTTATAATAAGAAAATGTTTGTCTGCAAACCGGCGATACGGTTGCAAAACCATATCCCGACTCAAGGGACTAGGCGTGGCGAGTATGTAATAAATTATCTATAAGCAAACAAATTCAGACGGAGAGGCTTCGAGTAAATCGTGATTATAGGTAGTGTTTATACGAAGTGAAAATTACGAAAATTATATTTATTTTTTTGTTTTTTTCATTAGTTGCAAAGCGACCGAGGTGTGGAAAGCCACGCCTGCTCGCGGGCTGATTGACAAGAAAGTAATCGGAGATATGTGCAGAAAAAAATATAAATTTAAGATGAAAAATCGTGATTTTAAAATAAAAAAATCTTTGTCTGCAAACCGGCGATCCGGTCGCAAACAAAAACCGACTCGAAGGGATGAAGGCGTGGCGAGTATGTAATAAATTATCTATAAGCAAAGAAATTCAGCCGGAGAGGCTTCGAGTAAATCGAGATTATAAGTAGTTTTTACGAAGTGAAAATTATGAAAATTGTATTTTTTTTTTTTTTCAAAGCTTGCAAAGCGAGCGAGGTGTAAAAAGCCGTGCCTGCTCACGGGCTGATCGACAAGAAAGTAAAAATCAGAGGTAAATGCAGAACAAAGTTATGAATTTAAGACGAACAATGGTGATTTTATAATAAGAAAATGTTTGTCTGCAAACCGGCGATACGGTTGCAAAACCATATCCCGACTCAAGGGACTAGGCGTGGCGAGTATGTAATAAATTATCTATAAGCAAACAAATTCAGACGGAGAGGCTTCGAGTAAATCGTGATTATAGGTAGTGTTTATACGAAGTGAAAATTACGTTTTTTTTTTTTTTTTTGTTTTTTTAATAGCAAGCACAGCGAGTGAGGTGAAAAAAAACCGCGCCTGCTCGCGGGCTGATTGACAAGAAAGTAATCGGAGATATGTGCAGAAAAAAAATATAAATTTAAGACGAAAAATTGTGATTTTATAATAAGAAAATGTTTGTCTGCAAACCGGTGATCCGGTCGCAAAACCGAATCCCGACTCAACGTGTTTAAGGCGTGGACAGTAAGTAATAAATAATATATAAGCAAAGAAATTCAGTCGGAAAGGCTTCGAATAAATCGAAATTATCGGTAGTGTTTTTACGAAGTGAAAATTACGAAAATTATATTTTTTTTTTTGTTTTTTTCATTAGTTGCAAAGCGACCGAGGTGTGGAAAGCCACGCCTGCTCGCGGGCTGATTGACAAGAAAGTAATCGGAGATATGTGCAGAAAAAAATATAAATTTAAGATGAAAAATCGTGATTTTATAATAAGAAAAAGTTTGTCTTCAAACCGGTAATCCGGTCGCAAAACCGAATCCTGACTCAACAGGCTGAAGGGCTGGCCAGTAAGTAATAAATAATCAATAAGCAAAGAAATTCAGACGGAGAAGCTTCGAGTAAATTGATATTATAGGTAGTGTTTTTACGAAGTGAAAATTATGTTTTTTTTTTTTTTTCCAGAGCTTGCCACGCGTACCTAATGTTTTAAGCCACGCCTGCTCGCGGGCTGATTAACAAGAAAGTAAAAAATCAGAGGTAAATGCAGAACAAAATTATGAATTTAAGACGAAAAATCGTGAATTTATAATAAGAAAATGTTTGTCTGCAAACCGGTGATACGGTCGCAAAACCGAATCCCGACTCAACGTGTTTAAGGCGTGGACAGTAAGTAATAAATAATATATAAGCAAAGAAATTCAGTCGGATAGGCTTCGAATAAATCGAGATTATCGGTAGTGTTTTTACGAAGTGAAAATTACGAAAATTGTATTTATTTTTTTGTTTTTTTCATTAGTTGCAAAGCGACCGAGGTGTGGAAAGCCACGCCTGCTCGCGGGCTGATTGACAAGAAAGTAATCGGAGATATGTGCAGAAAAAAATATAAATTTAAGATGAAAAATCGTGATTTTAAAATAAAAAAATCTTTGTCTGCAAACCGGCGATCCGGTCGCAAACAAAACCGACTCGAAGGGATGAAGGCGTGGCCAGTATGTAATAAATTATCTATAAGCAAAGAAATTCAGCCGGAGAGGCTTCGAGTAAATCGAGATTATAAGTAGTTTTTACGAAGTGAAAATTATGAAAATTGTATTTTTTTTTTTTTTCAAAGCTTGCAAAGCGAGCGAGGTGTAAAAAGCCGTGCCTGCTCACGGGCTGATCGACAAGAAAGTAAAAATCAGAGGTAAATGCAGAACAAAGTTATGAATTTAAGACGAACAATGGTGATTTTATAATAAGAAAATGTTTGTCTGCAAACCGGCGATACGGTTGCAAAACCATATCCCGACTCAAGGGACTAGGCGTGGCGAGTATGTAATAAATTATCTATAAGCAAACAAATTCAGACGGAGAGGCTTCGAGTAAATCGTGATTATAGGTAGTGATTATACGAAGTGAAAATTACGTTTTTTTTTTTTTTTTTGTTTTTTTAATAGCAAGCACAGCGAGTGAGGTGAAAAAAAACCGCGCCTGCTCGCGGGCTGATTGACAAGAAAGTAATCGGAGATATGTGCAGAAAAAAAATATAAATTTAAGACGAAAAATTGTGATTTTATAATAAGAAAATTTTTGTCTGCAAACCGGTGATCCGGTCGCAAAACCGAATCCCGACTCAACGTGTTTAAGGCGTGGACAGTAAGTAATAAATAATATATAAGCAAAGAAATTCAGTCGGAAAGGCTTCGAATAAATCGAAATTATCGGTAGTGTTTTTACGAAGTGAAAATTACGAAAATTATATTTATTTTTTTGTTTTTTTCATTAGTTGCAAAGCGACCGAGGTGTGGAAAGCCACGCCTGCTCGCGGGCTGATTGACAAGAAAGTAATCGGAGATATGTGCAGAAAAAAATATAAATTTAAGATGAAAAATCGTGATTTTATAATAAGAAAAAGTTTGTCTTCAAACCGGTAATCCGGTCGCAAAACCGAATCCTGACTCAACAGGCTGAAGGGCTGGCCAGTAAGTAATAAATAATCAATAAGCAAAGAAATTCAGACGGAGAAGCTTCGAGTAAATTGATATTATAGGTAGTGTTTTTACGAAGTAAAAATTATGTTGTTTTTTTTTTTTCCAGAGCTTGCCACGCGTACCTAATGTTTTAAGCCACGCCTGCTCGCGGGCTGATTAACAAGAAAGTAAAAAATCAGAGGTAAATGCAGAACAAAATTATGAATTTAAGACGAATAATCGTGAATTTATAATAAAAAAATGTTTGTCTGCAAACCGGCGATCCGGTCGCAAAACCGTATCCCGACTCAACGGGCTGAAGGCGTGGCCAGTATGTAATAAATTATCTATAAGCAAATAAATTCAGCCGGAGAGGCTTCGAGTAAATCGAGATTATAAGTAGTGGTTTTACGAAGTGAAAATTACGAAAATTGTATATTTTGTTTTGTTTCTTTCAGAGCTTGCAAAGTAAAGGAGGTTTAAAAAGCCACGCCTGCTCGTGGGCTGATTGACAAGAAAGTAAAAAGACAGAGGTAAATGCAGAACAAAATTATGAATTTAAGACGAAAAATCGTGATTTTTTAATAAGAAAATCTTTGTCTGGAAACCGGCGATCCGGTCGCAAAACCGTATCCCGACTCAAGGGACTAGGCGTGGCGAGTATGTAATAAATTATCTGTAAGCAAACAAATTCAGACGGAGAGGCTTCGAGTAAATCGTGATTATAGGTAGTGATTTTACGAAGTGGAAAAAACGAAAATTGTATTTATTTTTTGTTTCTTTCAGAGCTTGCAAAGGGACCGAGGTGTAAAAATCCACGCCTGCTTGCGGGCTCCGGTCGCAAAATCGAATCCTGACTCAACGTGTTTAAGGCGTGGACAGTAAGTAATAAATAATATATAAGCAAAGAAATTCAGTCGGAAAGGCTTCGAATAAATCGAGATTATCAGTAGTGTTTTTACGAAGTGAAAATTACGAAAATTGTATTTATTTTTTTGTTTTTTTCATTAGTTGCAAAGCGACCGAGGTGTGGAAAGCCACGCCTGCTCGCGGGCTGATTGACAAGAAAGTAATCGGAGATATGTGCAGAAAAAAAAAAACAAAATTAAGACGAAAAATCGTGATTTTATAATAAGAAAATGTTTGTCTGCAAACCGGTGATACGGTCGCAAAACCGAATCCCGACTCAACGTGTTTAAGGCGTGGACAGTAAGTAATAAATAATATATAAGCAAAGAAATTCAGTCGGATAGGCTTCGAATAAATCGAGATTATCGGTAGTGTTTTTACGAAGTGAAAATTACGAAAATTGTATTTATTTTTTTGTTTTTTTCATTAGTTGCAAAGCGACCGAGGTGTGGAAAGCCACGCCTGCTCGCGGGCTGATTGACAAGAAAGTAATCGGAGATATGTGCAGAAAAAAATATAAATTTAAGATGAAAAATCGTGATTTTAAAATAAAAAAATCTTTGTCTGCAAACCGGCGATCCGGTCGCATACAAAAACCGACTCGAAGGGATGAAGGCGTGGCCAGTATGTAATAAATTATCTATAAGCAAAGAAATTCAGCCGGAGAGGCTTCGAGTAAATCGAGATTATAAGTAGTTTTTACGAAGTGAAAATTACGAAAATTGTATTTTTTTTTTTTTTTTTCAAAGCTTGCAAAGCGAGCGAGGTGTAAAAAGCCGTGCCTGATCGCGGGCTGATCGACAAGGAAGTAAAAATCAGAGGTAAATGCAGAACAAAGTTATGAATTTAAGACGAAAAATCGTGATTTTATAATAAGAAAATGTTTGTCTGCAAACCGGCGATACGGTTGCAAAACCGTATCCCGACTCAAGGGACTAGGCGTGGCCAGTATGTAATAAATTATCTATAAGCAAAGATATTCAGATGGAGAGGCTTCGAGTAAATCGATATTATAAGGTAGTGTTTTTACGAAGTGGAAATTACGAAAATTTTTTTTTTTTTTTGTTGTTTTTTTCATAGCAAGCACAGCAAGTGAGGTGAAAAAAGCCGTGCCTGCTCGCGGGCTGATTGATAAGAAAGTAATCGGAGATATGTGCAGAAAAAAAATATAAATTTAAGATGAAAAATCGTGATTTTATAATAAGAAAATCTTTGTCTGGAAACCGGCGATCCGGTCGCAAAACCATATCCCGACTCGAAACGCTTAAGGCGCAGCCAGTATGTAATAAATTATCTATAAGCAAAGAAATTCAGCAGGAGGGGCTTCGAGTAAATCGAGATTATAAGTCGTTTTTACGAAGTGAAAATTATGAAAATTGTGTATTTTGTTTTGTTTTTTTCAGAGCTTGCAAAGTAAACGAGGTTTTAAAAGCCACGCCTGCTCGCGGGCTGATTGACAAGAAAGTAAAAAATCAGAGGTAAATACAGAACAAAATTATGAATTTAAGACGAATAATCGTGATTTTATAATAAGAAAATGTTTGTCTGCAAACCGGCGATCCGGTCGCAAAATCGTATCCCGACTCAACGGGCAGAAGGCGTGGCCAGTATGTAATAAATTATCTATAAGCAAATAAATTCAGCCGGAGAGGCTTCGAGTAAATCGAGATTATAAGTAGTGTTTATACGATGTGAAAATTACGAAAATTGTATATTTTTTTTTGTTGTTTTTTTCATAGCAAGCACAGCGAGTGAGGTAAAAAAAGCGGCGCCTGCCCGCGGGCTGATTGACAAGAAAGTAATCGGAGATATGTGCAGAAAAAAAAAAAAAAATTAAGACGAAAAATCGTGATTTTATAATAAGAAAATGTTTGTCTGCAAACCGGTGATACGGTCGCAAAACCGTATCCCGACTCAAGGGACTAGGCGTTGCGAGTATGTAATAAATTATCTATAAGCAAACAAATTCAGACGGAGAGGCTTCGAGTAAATCGTGATTATAGGTAGTGATTTTACGAAGTGGAAATTACGAAAATTGTATTTATTTTTTGTTTCTTTCAGAGCTTGCAAAGCGACCGAGGTGTAAAAATCCACGCCTGCTTGCGGGCTCCGGTCGCAAAACCGAATCCCGACTCAACGTGTTTAAGGCGTGGACAGTAAGTAATAAATATAAATATATTTTTTTTTTCTCCTGTGGCAACACTACAGCTAACAGCTGATTTGAATTTTCTCTTGATAATTTAATCATAAATATTTAATTTATATGTTTTTAAAGCTTATTTCCAATTACTCATCAAGTAATTATGATAATAATCTGTGTAGTGTATTAGATTCACATTCCAAGTGCAAAATAAGTGTTAAATTATCAATGTGAATCTGTGTCAGTTACCGGCTCAAGTGATTTTTGCATTGTCATCTTGTTAACAGGTACAATAATTAATATTTTACTTGCTTTTAGTTTGTTTGCGTATTGTAATTACACCAGCAATTACATTGTTCAGTTTTAATACGGCTAATTGTTGATGCCAATGACCTTTGAATGTAAACATAACCTTAGTTTGGTTTGGTGACAGAACTTCTTACTTTACATCTAATTTTCATTTTTACTTTTAAACTAGTCATCTTTTTAAACTGCTGTCACAACTACCTACTCTCTTTTAAATTGTTTTCTCTTCCTTATAAAACTCATCATAATCATGATTAAACTTCAGTGATTCGCCCTTCGAGATTACACTTATTAACTTGTAGTAGCACGGATATGTGCTGCCATCTTACACTATTTTAGAGCAACAATTCAAAAAACCATTTCATGCGCCCTAATGTGGGTATCTCATACACGTTTTGTGTGGTTGCCATCGTGCACGTAATTTTCTCATCGTAAATTAGTTTATTGAGTTTTTAGACTTTTTAGTGGTACTTCTGTGTATTTCTTAGTATTGATCATGGGAAAACGAAAACGCTACGACGAAGAGGAGTATTTAGCTCGGAAAATTAGAAAATTGGAGAAAAAGATGTCTCGTGTTCGTCGTAAACAACGGGAACGGAGTTACCACAGTACTAGCTCGGTCTTCGATCAGAATATACATTCTGATAGTGATCAGTACCCAGAATCATTGCAGGAGGCTCCGCAAAACGAAGGTCTGTAACATTTTAAATTTCGAATAATGTAAACCACCACGCCGCGGCCGGCCGAGCGGCGCCGGCGCCCGCCAGCTGGACCTGCTGGCCTTGACCTACTTTTTTTTTTTGAATAATCTACCTGCATATTTTATTTATTTGGTATCTAGTGCTTATGAGTTTAGTCTGTAAGGCTAATACCGACCAAAAATGTACTTCAGTTCAACCTGTAAAGTTGATCGCTGTATATTAGGTAGCACCAAATTTCTAGAACATACTTCGAGAGATTATGTCATGAATTTGTTATATTTCTGTTAAAGACTGATGTTCAATTCTAGAGTACAAACCGTGAGTTTGTATCAAGAATTTGTAACTCTGCGTAAGATTCTAGAACATAGTCCGGGAGATTATGTCATGAATTTATACTTTATGCTAAGACCGATGTGTCCAATTCTAGAGTACAAACCGTGAGTTTGTATCATGAATTTATAAAAATCTGTCGGCCTATTGTTTTCAGGAGCCCCATATGAAGTTAACATTCTATCCGATTCGACTTCACATCCAAAGCCCCCCGATGAACCGCTATCCGCGTCGACAGTAACTTTAGGCTCCGCACCGGAACGCGCTTGTGCCATTGCACCCCAGGCTACATCCACTCCTACTTACGAGAATGCACCGCCTCTAGATAATGCGTCTACGGAAAGTACCCAGGAGTTAGAGCCTGATATTTTGTGTTTACTTGGAGAAGAGCCTGTACTGGAAGAGAAGTTTGGTGAAAATGTCCATAAGGACATTGCTAGCAGGTGGACTGATATCCTGGTTAATGGCTTAAAGGATGAAACAAAAAAGGAAATATTGAAGATTTATGGTGTACCTTATAATTTAAAATTAGCCCAGGCTCCAACACTTAATCCTGAAATCCGAGCAGCGGTGAATGAAGGTGCCTTGAAGAGGGACAATATATTGGCTGACAAACAGAAGGTATTATCTTCTATCATAACCTGTGGAGCCAATACAATCACTGCTGTCTTACAATCTGGCTCTCGCGACGAGGAGATTAAATGTCAGACATTAAAATCCCTTAGTGATGCCGGCAGACTTTTATGCCACACACATTACAGTGAGACACAAACAAGGAGAACTTTTTTGCTGTCCTGCCTTAACAAAGAAATTAAGGATAATGTAAAGGACCTTAAACGCGATCACTTACTATTCGGTAATGATCTCCAAGATAATTTAAAATATATGTAAGTCATTATAAGAACAGGCACCGAGTTAAAACCTACTGGTGCCAAGCCGAAAACATTCAACCAAAAGAACCAACGTCGAGGTCTTTAAACTGGAGGGGCCCGCCACCACCGCAATCGCAGCCTCGCCGCATGCCGCCGAGACAGACCGCGACGGCTGGTGGGCGCAAGCAACCAATGCGCCGAGCGACGGATCGCCGTGTTCTGCGGCAATACAACCAGAATCCACGTCGTTAGCCGAAGTGGACAATACCAATACGCAGGCGGGTAAATTAAAATTCTTTCATCATAATTGGTCGCAAATCACAAATGATCCTGTGGTGTTAACTTGGGTTAACGGTTTGCAAATTCCGATTTCGAACAATATATCCCAGCCTATATGTTATCCACATAATAATCCTAAGTCTGATGCGGATGAACTGCTCATGACTAAGGAAATTAATAATCTTCTTAGTATTGGTGCCATATGCATGTGTGAACCATGTGATGGTCAATTTTTATCAAATATTTTCCTAGTTAGGAAAAGTAATGGGACAAATAGATTTATTTTAAATTTAAAATCTTTAAATAGATTCATCATTGCGCCACATTTTAAACTTGAAGATTACAGAACTGCTATGAGACTCATTTCAAAACATAGTTACATGTGTTCTATTGACCTCAAGGATGCATATTTTTCTATCAATGTTCACAGTGACTCTAGAAAGTTACTGCGATTTCTTTGGTTGGGGAAGCTGTATGAATTTCAAGTTTTACCATTTGGTATTAATATAGCACCTTACGTGTTTACAAAAATTATGCGTCCAGTAATGCAATTCCTGCGTAAACAAGGCCTATTGTCTGTTATTTATTTAGATGATCTGTTATTATTCGGAAATACTTATATGGATTGTAAACATAATTTTGAAATTACACAAAAATTACTTCAATCATTAGGATTTACAGTAAACCTAAAAAAGAGTGTTAGTATACCTAGTCGAACTGCAACATTTTTAGGTTTTATTTTCAATTCCGAGAATCTTACGATTAGTATTCCGGTAGAAAAGAAACGTAGAATCACGGATGAACTTTTACATTTCTCTAACTTAAAAAGATGTAAGTTACGTAATTTTGCTCATTTGATAGGATTGTTGATATCAATTTGCCCAGCAACGCAATACGGCTGGCTATACACAAAAAATTTCGAAAGAACTGAGTACCTTAGTTTAAAACAAAAAGATGATTACAATCAATATATCAATTTACCTATTTCTTTACGAGAAGACTTTGACTGGTGGCTTAGTAATATTGACAATTGCGCCAGCCCTATTCGATCCGGCGATTATAAGCTGGAAATATACTCAGACGCCTCTCGAACTGGTTGGGGTGTCAGTTGCTCAGGCCAGACGGCCAGCGGACAATGGTCTAGCAAGGAACTAACTCAACACATTAATTATTTAGAACTGACGGCGGCATTCTTTGGGTTGAAGATCTTCGCCAATGATTATCGTAACTGTGAAATACTTTTACGAATTGATAATTCCACTGCAATTGCTTATATCAATAGGATGGGCGGCATACAATTTCCCCATCTTAGTTCTGTAAGTCGTAAGATCTGGCAGTGGTGCGAAGAGCGACGTTTGTTTGTCTTCGCTTCCTATATCAGTTCTAGGGATAACTATATCGCAGACGCGGCATCTCGCCGCATACATGCTGATATTGAGTGGGAGCTCGCTGACGATGCTTTTCAAGTTATATGTAAAAGATTCAATCGGCCTGAAATTGATTTGTTTGCGAGCCGATTAAATAAGAAATGTTCCAAATTTGTTTCTTGGCATAAAGATCCAGAAGCATTTAGGGTAGATGCTTTCACCTTGAAATGGTCCACTTATTTTTTCTACGCATTTCCTCCATTTTGTTTAATTTTAAAAGTTTTACAGAAAATTATTCTTGACAAGGCTGAAGGTATTGTTGTGGTCCCTCTCTGGCCAACACAGCCTTGGTATCCACTTTTTAGGAAGTTGTTAATTAGTAGTTCAATTGCATTTACACCTAATAAAACATTGTTGTCATCCACTTACAGTGTGGAACACAAGTTTCAAGAGAACCTTACCCTGGTTGCCGGAGTATTGTCAGGCAGGCATTTCTGATGCAGGGCTCACCTCCAGATGCTGCGGATGTGATGTTGGCGTCCTTAGCTGGCAGTACTTTAAAACAATATAACACTTGTCTTAAACGATGGTTTAGCTACTGCCAGGATAAAAACTTAAATTTATTTCAAGCATCAGTTGCTAATGTGTTAGATTTCTTAGTTACCCTTTTTAACCAGGGTCAAAAGTATGGCTCAATTAATTGTACTAAAGCAGCACTATCACTTCTCTTAAACTCAGTAACCATGAATGACCCACAGGTTACGAGATTTATGAAGGGAGTTTTCAAGTTGCGAACTCCACTCCCAAGATATAATTTTACTTGGGATCCGTCTATTGTTTTAGATTACTTAAGTAATTGGTACCCTAATGAAACCCTCTCCTTTGATAAACTGTCAAGAAAATTGACTACACTTTTAGCTTTAGTAACTGCACACCGGGTACAAACATTGTCGTTGATTAAGGTGTCTAATATTAAAAAAATATAATAACGGAAAGTTTGTAATTAATATCACGGATTTAATCAAAACCTCGGCCGTGAATCGTACGCCACCAATATTGATTCTTCCTTATTTCAACGAAAGACATTCCATTTGTCCTGCTAGAACTCTAGAACAATATTTAACTGTATCGGCAGACAAGAGAAAACCTGAATGTAACTCTTTATTAATTAGTTATAAGAAGCCTTTCAATAATGTAAGCTCACAATCCTTAAGCCGTTGGATCAAGGCCACCCTGAGTGAAAGCGGTATAAACACATCTGTCTTTAGCGCTCACAGTGCGAGACATGCAGCTACGTCTGCCGCCAATAGGCTCGGAGTTAGCATAGATAATATTAAAAGAACTGCGGGTTGGACCGGCAGATCAGAAACTTTTGCAAAGTTTTATAATAGAGAAGTAGCTGCAGATACCTCAGATGCCTTTGCCCGGTCTCTTTGTAGGATGGCCTCGATCAACGAATGATTATGATAATTTTCTCTTTGTTATATGTATGAACCTATTTGATTTTCCAACCTTGTTTTTTGATTACATTTGTAAGGTTTAATATATATTTGAGTTTATCTTTTTTCCCTAAATAATATTGTTTCCTCTTTACTATTTCGTGAGACTCTAAACATCTACAAGTTAATAAGTGTAATCTCGAAGGGCGAATCACTGAAGTTTAATAGAAAGTCAAACGAACTTACCTGTAAGTGACGTTCGATGACTATTAAACGATGTGATTCGCCCGAGAGATTACACTCCCTCCCTGACCCTGATCAAGATACTTCTAGATCCTCCCCTGACTTGCACGTAATAGTGACTAACGATGGCCAAAGGGGTAAACGTGTATGAGATACCCACATTAGGGCGCATGAAATGGTTTTTTGAATTGTTGCTCTAAAATAGTGTAAGATGGCAGCACATATCCGTGCTACTACAAGTTAATAAGTGTAATCTCTCGGGCGAATCACATCGTTTAATAGTCATCGAACGTCACTTACAGGTAAGTTCGTTTGACTTTCTATTATGACTCGCAGCGCCCGTGCTCGTCTAGAAGAGTCAAAACTCAATCAGGCTTTGAGCGAATTAAAGGCGTCGAAGGAGTTCTGTGACCAACTAAATAAGGAAATAGATGACAATGAAAAGGTGCTCCTTGATGCTCATGAAATGAATAGGAAGTTGAAAAATGAAATGGCTCAGATATATATTCAATACACTGATGCCATAGAAGCCCGGGGACAGGCTCCAAGTTGTTGTGGACGGGTTTAGCCAGTGTAGCACAGAGTATGAACAAGCTCTTAGTCACAAATATTTACTTCAACAGCAGCTACATGAGGCTCAAAGTCAGATTACTCAGCTTGAGACTACAAATCACAACATCACTGCCTCGCTGAATCAAAGTCTTTTCAATGAATTGGTGCCAATTGCCCCGTCAATGGTTTCTGCCATAAACCCCTCTTATACTATTGATTTGACAGGTGATGATGAATCAAAATCTTGTAATTCAGTGAAAGTAGTCACCAGTAAAAACAAACTGAAAAAATACATAAAAATTAATAAATACATTGTAAAAACACAGAAAATGGTAAAAAGACAAAGGTTCTTTATCAAGAATGTTAAACTTAATAGAGAAAGGTTAAATTTACTTAAACAACTAGATATGTGTTCTTTTAATTTGGAGCAAAGTACTAGGAGGTACAACAATGACACACAGGACTTGCAATCTCAACTTGACCATCTGCAAGAGAAACTTAGTTCAATGACTAACAAATATAATACCTCTGAACATCTAATGAGGGAATATGTGTTGGCAATGAATGAGCTGGTCAACTCACAAAAGAACAGCTGTGAGCTTTGTCAAACACCATCCATTGTACCTACACCGGACCATTCATTGTCAACATGCAATACCATCTTACCGCATCCTTGTGTTGATTTGACAGTTACTTCTATTATTAGTTCCATTAAACAATGTAAACGAATTTTAAATAATGATACAGTATTATTTTGTGATGAGATTGGAAAGGACTTAGGCCACTTGTTGACAGATGAATTTCCAGGACACTCAATAATAAATTACTGTATGCCTGGTTGTTCTTTAATTAATATTATGAAAGAGATTATAAAATGTAACTTTAAGCAAGAAACAACATTATTAATTTTCATGGGAAATAGGGGAAATGTAAACAAAGGAGAATTGCTCCAATATCATAGAACATTGTGCAACCTTAATTTAAGAAAAATTGTGTTGTTTACATTTCCTTATAGTAACAGTTTGCCACAGGAAGAAAATAACTTAAGATTTGACATTAACATGACATTGCACAATTTGACATATAATGATAATCTGTTCCATTTAATTGATACTAACAATTATGTTGGTAATAATTTGTATTTGACGAAAGATAGGTATAATATTGTTAAATACTATCTCTCTAACTATCACAGAAGACAGATAGCTGTGTCGCTATCATATTTTTTTTCTTTATCAGCCAAAAACTTGGCTAAACAAATTGCTTCTTTTGAGCAATGCAATAACTTGTTAATCAATTCTGCCAATAATTTGGTCAAAATTAATGACATTGATCATCATTTAAATTAGAAATTAGGACAATAGAGGCAACCTCTTGCAAAAATGTAACAAAGGCAAATAATAAATCAAATGGAAGCGTAAAAAAATTAAATAGTATCAACCTGGTGCATCAAAACATTCAAGGGTTTTTGAAGAAAGATTTAGAAGTAGAATTATTCCTGAATTATAGCAATATAGATATTCTTTGTGTGACAGAACATTGGCTTAAAAGCCACCAGTTCATGTTCAATTTTAGTAATCACCAGGTTGGTAGTTCGTTCAGCAGAGTAAATGCTATACATGGTGGCTCATTAATTATAGTAAATAACCAACTTAAATTTAAAGACCGCAAGGATATTGTGAGCCTATCTGTTGAGCGGACAATTGAAATAGCCTGTATAGAATTGGAGCAGTTCATTATATTAAGTGTGTACAGACCACCTTCAGGATTGTATGATTGTTTTGAAAAGGTTATGGATGAAGTGTTGCACAAAATTTGTAATTCAAACAAGTCTATCATAACTTGTGGTGATTTTAATGTTAATTTGTTAGAAAATTCTGGGTTAAGTACTAAAATTATAAGTTTGTTTCAGTCATACAATCTTGCTAACCAATTTTTGGAGCCCACTAGAATAACTCCCACTAGTGCCACATGCCTAGATAACATTTACACAGATGTTACACCAACCCATAAAGAAATGATTAATTTAATAGACTCTGATCATTGCGGACAATTGATCATTATTCCTAATATTAACAAAAAAGTTATTAAAAAAGATATCACTGTTACCTCAAAAACTAGTAATCGCTTGGAAACATTTAAAACTAAACTTTTAAGTAAATTACCATTTTTGTCGACTAATGATGACCCTAATGAACAATATAATGATTTTTTTAATATGTATTGCACACAATTTGATAACACATTCATTCCAAAGACTTTCTCGGTGAATAGTAACGCTTCATTCAGTGACTGGGCCACCATTGGTATACATAAAAGTAGAAAACGACTTTATGAATTATATGATGAACGGACTTGTATAAACACTGCTGAATTTAATTTATATGTTAAGAATTATTCAAAATTATTTAAAAGAGTTTGCAGTATGGCCAAGTCACGTTATTTGAGTTCAAAAATTAAAAATAGTAGTAATGTAATTAAAATGACATGGAGTATCATTAACAGCGAAACGGGAAGGTCATGCAACCGCTGTAGTAACTACACGCTTGATACGCTCATACAAGGAGCTTAAACACTTAGTCAGGGCCGCTTTTGTTAGTGAGAAGGGTGCTTATTTTAAAACTTACATAAATAAAAACATTAAACAGCCAAAAAAGTTATGGAGCCATATTAAAGCATCAATAGCTATTTCAAATAAACCAGGGCACAGTTTGCCGCATTTTTGTGACAATCCTGACAAAATTAATGATAATTTTTTGGACGTGCCTGGCAGCGGTGTGGTCAGTACTTCTGACTTATCTTATTTTGAGCACCACAGATTCGGTAACGGTCATTTCCAGCTTGAGCCAGTCCAGGAGGACATGGTGCTGAGGCTTTTACGTGGTCTTAAGTCCAATGCCCAAGGATCTGACTATATCTCTCTGGAGATGCTGATGATGACTCTTCCTCGTACACTGGCAGCTATAACGGCCATTGTCAACAGATCGATAGCCTACTCCTGTTTTCCGGATCTGTGGAAATTAGCTATAGTAAAGCCCATACCCAAGGTACCTAATCCCACCAGCGTGAAAGATCTTCGCCCAATTAGCCTTTTACCATGTCTCTCCAAGATTCTGGAGAAAGTTGTCTCTAACCAGCTTCGGGCATATCTTGAGCAGCACGGTATTCTGCCACTGGCTCAATCAGGATTTCGTAAGGGGCACAGCACAGCCACAGCTCTTCTTGACGTGGTTGGAAATATCCTCGAAGCCAGAGACCAAGGCATGGGTACCATGCTTGTACTGCTGGATTTTTCACGTGCCTTCGACTCAATCAATACCTCCCTTCTCCTATCCAAACTATCTTACTACGGATGTCAGCCCGAAACAGTCCAATGGTTTCAGAGTTACCTGAGTAACCGATCTCAGCTTGTGCAAGTGACAAGTGACAGTGATGGCGATATTTTGTCCTCTAGTCCCAAGCAGGTGAACTGGGGCGTACCGCAAGGATCCATCCTGGGCCCTCTTCTCTTTATTCTGTACAGTGCTGACATCATCAACTGTCTGGTCAACACCAAGTTTCACCTATATGCTGACGATTTGCAGATGTATCTCTCATTTCGCCCACAGCACTCCGCTGAAGCTGTAAAAAGAATGAACGAGGATTTAGATAGGATTTCAGAATGGTCAAGAAGAAACTCTCTGGTTCTGAACCCAGTAAAGTCCAAGTATATTCTCATGGGATCAAGAGATTTTCTGAATAAAATATTAGGACACACTCTGGACTTGAAGATTGATGGGTGTTCTATTGATAGAGTGCAAGAAGCCCGTAATCTTGGGGTGGTGTTTGACGAGCATCTGCATTTTGAAACTCACGTCATGGAGGCTGTGCGCAACTGCTTTTACCGTCTTAAGCTTTTGTACCGAGTACGGCCCTACATAAGTGTGGATATGCGTGTCATGCTGTGCGAGTCACTTGTTTTATCAAAGCTGAACTACGCCGATACTGTGTATGGTGCGTGCATTCTTGGTAGAAGCGAGAAGTTGATCCAGCGAGTGCAGAATGCTTGTGCAAGATTTTGTTTCAATGTCCCTCCCCGATCTCACATAACTCCATTTTTAAATAAGGGTAATTTGATGAGAATGTCAGATCGCAGAAAGCTGCATCTAGCTACCCTACTCTTTGGCACCATTCTCACAAAGAAACCAGAATACCTTTATGGGAAATTGACTTGGTCTAGAGATATAAATAAAATTAAAACAAGAGCATCATCTTACCTCCTGTTGGCCTCAACGCATAAAACTGCTGCATTCCGTGGAAGCTTTAAATTTGCTGCTTCCCGCTGCTGGAACGATTTGCCACCTCCTTTTCGTGCTATAAAAACAGTTGGTACTTTTAGCACTAAATATAAACAACACTTGTTGCGAGTACAAAAGGAAGCCAGTTTCTGAACTAACCCTGGGACTGCACGCAGTTGCTACTGGTGACCTTGCGGAGTGTTGCGTTCCTAGCAGCATGATTTGATTCGATTGTTTTGCTCGATGATTGAATATTTTTCTTCCGCCTTACACATCACAATATAGTCAAACACACCACAATACTTCACACTATTTATCTGCACTACTTTTTTGCCAATACTATTATTCACTCACTGTTTTACTAGTGTATCATTTCTTTATTTTCCTAAACATTCCAAAAAATATATTTTTTATTGACAGCCGGTCGGCTGCGCCCGCGTCTCATCGCTTGTCACAGAGTTCACAGACTATAACAATAGTCTACAACATAGACAAGTGATGTGGAGCGTCGGGCGTGGGTCGATCTTTAGACACATACATGATCATGGTTTTTATTTATTTATATATTTATATTTGTTTTCTAAACAATTTTATATTGATTTATCTTCTTATTAGTATTTTATTTTAAAATTTTATTTATTAATAAACCCCTAGTGGGATATAAGGATGTCCGTATGTGTGTCCGTGGCATCACAACGGGCCCTATCAGAATACCAGCGCTGCGGTACTTATTTTTTCTTAAATATCGCAGCTTTATGCTGAGATAGGAGCCTTTTTGGCCTCGCACAGGTTTATTTTTTTATTTTTTATTAATTGTTTATTGTTGTTTTTATTGTTAATTTTGTTATTTTTAAATGCTCCTTTTTAATTTAATTTTTTACACTTTGTATTTCCTGTGCGTGTTCCAAATAAAATATTTTTCTTTCTTTCTTTCTTTCTTTCTTGATATTGATGACAATATAATTAATTCAGATTCCCAAGTCGCCGCGGCCTTTGAAAATTTCTTTGCTGATGTTCCCGTATCCACTACTAAATCTCTAAACTCATCACCCACTGCTGCAGAGTCTTTACTTAAGGAAAACGTTCCTGTATGTGATTCTGAATTTCATTTCAAATATGACACCTGCAAAGATATAATTAAAACCTTTCACACATTAAATGTTAAAAAGACCGCAGATCTATGGGGTAATTCTGTGGACGTTGCTAAGTCCATAATAAACATTGTAGCACCTACTTTAGCTGTTATTTTTAATAATTGTATTGATCGTGGTGAGTTTCCTGATCTTATGAAAAACAGTAAAATAATACCGTTATTTAAATCGGGTAGTACATCAGACCCTACTAATTATAGACCTATTTCAGTACTACCTACCTTTAGTAAAATTTTTGAAAAACTTATTTTGAATCAAATGCAAGGATTTTTTAATAATCACAAATTACTGCATAACAAACAGTTCGGTTTTACGAGGGGTCGTTCGACTACTGACGCCGGAGTTGAACTTTTAGGACATGTTTATGATGCATGGGAGGATAAATGCGATGCTTTGGGAATCTTTTGCGATTTGTCCAAGGCATTCGATTGTGTTCTTCATGAAACATTGATCAGGAAACTGCACCACTACGGAATCCGAAACGCCTCTCTGGATCTTCTTACTTCTTACTTAAGTGATAGGATTCAGAGAGTTGATGTTAATGGAAAAAGATCACCCGGATCGGTAGTAAGAATGGGGGTCCCCCAGGGCTCAATTCTTGGGCCATTTTTATTTCTTATTTATATAAATGACTTGCCTTACCTCATAAAGGATAAACATGATATAGTGTTATTTGCAGACGACACTTCACTTTTATTTAAACTGAAACGTCAGCAGCTGATTACTGACAATGTAAATAGCGCCCTTGCAATAGTAGTTAACTGGTTTAATGTTAATAACCTACTTCTTAACGAGAAAAAAACTAAATGTATTAAGTTTACGATACCTCATGTTAGACAAGTAGAAACTAGTGTTCTCATAAAGGGTGAAGTGCTGAAACCCGAAAATACCACAGTTTTCTTAGGCATAACTTTGGATACCAAGCTTCAATGGGGCCCCCACATAGATAAATTGTCAAAAAAGCTTAGCTCTGCAGCATACGCCGTTAGAAAAATTCGTGGTTTAACTGATTTAGAGACAGCCCGTTTAGTATACTTTAGTTATTTTCATAGTGTGATGTCGTACGGTATTCTGTTGTGGGGAAATGCCGCCGATATCCAGACAATTTTCGTTTTACAAAAAAGGGCAATTCGTTCTATCTATAAATTAAGTCCCAGACACTCCCTCAGAGATAAATTTAAAGAGATTAATATAATTACTGTGCCTTCTCAGTATATTTATGAAAATCTTTTGTATGCACATAAAAATATTAATCTGTTTAAAAAATACAGTGATATCCACAATATAAATACTAGAAACAAACACAAATTTATTGTTCCTACAACCAGGCTCAAGAAAATAGGTGGCTCGTTTAGATGCCAATGTATACGTTTTTATAATAAACTTCCTAGCGACATTCAAGATCTAAGCTTTAATAAATTCAAATCTTTTATAAAACGGAAACTATGCCAGAAAGCCTATTATACTGTGAAAGACTATATTGAGGACAAAAAGGCTTGGGATTGAGCTGCTCCAATAAATTTACACGGTGAATGTTGATTTTAATTTGCTAGCTATTTTAGACATGAATATTTACTGTAAAAAGTATTATATTTTTTTCATTATTGAGAATATGAGGACTATGTGGGTCATTGTTTCAGTTATATTCTTGATCTGGCAGTTTAAGTAGTTTATGCGGCCTACCCAAATGTCCTTTCTTTGGTATTGTTCGTTGAATCGTTGAGCTCCTTAAGTTCTGAGTTGAGCTGCACGGTTACTGACAAATGCGTGCACTGACTGGACAGGTCCACTTAATCTGTGTGGTTCTTTCCTCAAAAGACCATTTCAGACACCAATCTACATGGTTCTCAAACATTATGTCCGATTTTTTTTATATACACATTGACATTGTTGAATTTTATATACACAATGACATGAGTATTTACTTGTAAAGTAGTATGTTATTTAAATTATTGTGAATGTGAGGATTATGTGGGTCATTGCTTTTTTTTTTCGCAGTTAATTTTGATCATGATCTGGCAGATTGAGTAATTTATGTGGCCTACCCAAATGTCCTTTCTTTGGTATTGTTCGTCGAATCGTTGAGCTCCTTAAGTTCTGACTTCCTGAGTTGAGCTGCACGATTACTGACAAATGCGTGCACTGACTGGACAGGTCCACTCAATCTGTGTGGTTCTTTCCTCAAAAGACCATTTCAGATACCAATCTACATGGTCTTCACATGATCTGACCAAGATTATGTCTGGACTTTAAAAGAGACTGTGACCTCTGAGTTTGTTTCGGCCTTTCTTCTCAGAGTAGTCAGATAGGAAACGCCGACCTCATCTAGTTTAAAAATATGATTGACGTGTAAAAGTGTTTGTACAAACCTACTTACAGAAATAAAATCACTTATCATTTATTTATCATTTATCATTTATCATTTAATAATATATAAGCAAAGAAATTCAATCGGAAAGGCTTCGAATAAATCGAGATTATCAGTAGTGTTTTTACAAAGTGAAAATTACGAAAATTGTATTTTTTTTTTTGTTTTTTTCATTAGTTGCAAAGCGACCGAGGTGTAGAAAGCCACGTCTGCTCGCGGGCTGATTGACAAGAAAGTAATCGGAGATATGTGCAGAAAAAAAAAAAAAATTAAGACGAAAAATCGTGATTTTATAATAAGAAAATGTTTGTCTGCGAACCGGTGATACGGTCGCAAAACCGTATCCCGACTCAACGGGCTAAAGGCGTGGCCAGTATGTAATAAATTATCTATAAGCAAAGAAATTCAGCCGGAGAGGCTTCGAGTAAATCGAGATTATAAGTAGTGGTTTTACGAAGTGAAAATTACGAAAATTGTATATTTTTTTTGTTGTTTTTTTCATAGCAAGCACAGCGAGTGAGGTAAAAAAAGCCGCGCATGCCCGCGGGCTGATTGACTAAAAAGTTATCGGAGATATTTGCAGAAAAAAAATATAAATTTAAGATGAAAAATCGTGATTTTATAATAAGAAAATATTTGTCTGGAAACCGGCGATCCGGTCGCAAAACCGTATCCCGACTCAAGGGACTAGGCGTGGCGAGTATGTAATAAATTATCTATAAGCAAACAAATTCAGACGGAGAGGCTTCGAGTAAATCGTGATTATAGGTAGTGATTTTACGAAGTGGAAATTACGAAAATTGTATTTATTTTTTGTTTCTTTCAGAGCTTGCAAAGCGACCGAGGTGTAAAAATCCACGCCTGCTTGCGGGCTCCGGTCGCAAAACCGAATCCCGACTCAACGTGTTTAAGGCGTGGACAGTAAGTAATAAATAATATATAAGCAAAGAAATTCAGTCGGATAGGCTTCGAATAAATCGAGATTATCGGTAGTGTTTTTACGAAGTGAAAATTACGAAAATTGTATTTATTTTTTTGTTTTTTTCATTAGTTGCAAAGCGACCGAGGTGTGGAAAGCCACGCCTGCTCGCGGGCTGATTGACAAGAAAGTAATCGGAGATATGTGCAGAAAAAAATATAAATTTAAGATGAAAAATCGTGATTTTAAAATAAAAAAATCTTTGTCTGCAAACCGGCGATCCGGTTGCAAACCAAAACCGACTCGAAGGGCTGAAGGCGCGACCAGTATGTAATAAATTATCTAAAAGCAAAGAAATTCAGCCGGAGAAGCTTCGAGTAAATCGAGATTATAAGTAGTGTTTTTACGAAGTGAAAATTACGAAAATTGTATATTTTGTTTTGTTTTTTTCAGAGCTTGCAAAGTAAAGAAGGTTTAAAAAGCCACGCCTGCTCGTGGGCTGATTGACAAGAAAGTAAAAAAACAGAGGTAAATGCAGAACAAAGTTATGAATTTAAGACGAACAATGGTGATTTTATAATAAGAAAATGTTTGTCTGCAAACCGGCGATACGGTTGCAAAACCATATCCCGACTCAAGGGACTAGGCGTTGCCAGTATTTAATAAATTATCTATAAGCAAAGAAATTCAGCAGGAGGGGCTTCGAGTAAATCGAGATTATAAGTAGTTTTTACGAAGTGAAAATTACGAAAATTGTATATATTTTTTTTTTTTTTCAAAGCTTGCAAAGCGAGCGAGGTGTAAAAAGCCGTGCCTGATCGCGGGCTGATCGACAAGAAAGTAAAAATCAGAGGTAAATGCAGAACAAAGTTATGAATTTAAGACGAAAAATCGTGATTTTATAATAAGAAAATGTTTGTCTGCAAACCGGCGATATGGTTGCAAAACCGTATGCCGACTCAAGGGACTAGGCGTGGCCAGTATGTAATAAATTATCTATAAGCAAAGAAATTCAGCCGGAGAGGCTTCGAGTAAATCGAGATTATAAGTAGTGTTTTTACGAAGTGAAAATTACGAAAATTGAATATTTTGTTTTGTTTTTTTCAGAGCTTGCAAAGTAAAGAAGGTTTAAAAAGCCACGCCTGCTCGTGGGCTGATTGACAAGAAAGTAAAAAAACAGAGGTAAATGCAGAACAAAATTATGAATTTAAGACGAAAAATCGTGATTTTATAATAAGAAAATCTTTGTCTGCAAACCGGCGATCCGGTCGCAAACTGTATCCCGACTAAAAAGGCTGAAGGCGCGGCCAGTATGTAATAAATTACCTATAAGCAAAGAAATTCAGCCGGAGAGGCTTCGAGTAAATCGAGATTATAAGTAGTGTTTATACGAAGTGAAAATTACGTTTTTTTTTTTGTTTTTTTGTTTTTTTCATAGCAAGCACAGCGAGTGAGGTGAAAAAAGCCGCACCTGCTCGCGGGCTGATTGACAAGAAAGTAAAAAATCAGAGGTAAATGCAGAACAAAATTATGAATTTAAGACGCAAAATCGTGATTTTATAATAAGAAAATGTTTGTCTGCAAACCGGCGATATGGTTGCAAAACCGTATGCCGACTCAAGGGACTAGGCGTGGCCAGTATGTAATAAATTATCTATAAGCAAAGAAATTCAGCCGGAGAGGCTTCGAGTAAATCGAGATTATAAGTAGTGTTTTTACGAAGTGAAAATTACGAAAATTGTATATTTTTAACCGACTTCACAAAAAGGAGGAGGTTCTCAATTCGTCTGTATGTTTTTTTTTTTTTTTTTTTTTTTTTTTTTTTTTTTATGTGTGTTAGCTCATAACTTTTTTTTGGGTGAACCGATTTGGATGATCCTTTTTTTATTTGATAGCTGGTGCTTCACATGTGGTCCCATTTAAATTTGATCAAGTTCTGACCAGTAGTTTTTGAGTTATCCTTAATACTGCATATTTTTTCCACTTCGTTTATATTGATGATGTGTTGATAATTTGCTGTCACTGTTATTTACATACCAATTAGTGGAATACGAATTTGTGTGGGGTAGGTACCGCAACTAAAAAGTGAAAAATAAAAACTTTTTTACAAAAAAACAACCGACTTCCAAAAAAAACACTAAAAGACGTGAAAAATAACTTTTATTTCGGAAGTCGGTGGCCAAAAACGAAAATACAAAACCAAAGGCACCGACTTCCGAAATAAAAGTTATTTTTCACGTCTTTTAGTGTTTTTTTTGGAAGTCGGTTGTTTTTTTGTAAAAAAGTTTTGTTTTGTTTTTTTCAGAGCTTGCAAAGTAAAGAAGGTTTAAAAAGCCACGCCTGCTCGTGGGCTGATTGACAAGAAAGTAAAAAAACAGAGGTAAATGCAGAACAAAATTATGAATTTAAGACGAAAAATCGTGATTTTATAATAAGAAAATCTTTGTCTGCAAACCGGCGATCCGGTCGCAAACTGTATCCCGACTAAAAAGGCTGAAGGCGCGGCCAGTATGTAATAAATTACCTATAAGCAAAGAAATTCAGCCGGAGAGGCTTCGAGTAAATCGAGATTATAAGTAGTGTTTTTACGAAGTGAAAATTACGAAAATTGTATATTTTGTTTTGTTTTTTTCAGAGCTTGCAAAGTAAAGAAGGTTTAAAAAGCCACGCCTGCTCGTGGGCTGATTGACAAGAAAGTAAAAAAACAGAGGTAAATGCAGAACAAAATTATGAATTTAAGACGAAAAATCGTGATTTTATAATAAGAAAATGTTTGTCTGCAAACCGGCGATCCGGTCGCAAAACCGTTTCCCGACTCAACGGGCTGAAGGCGTGGCCAGTATGTAATAAATTATCTATAAGCAAAGAAATTCAGCCGGAGAGGCTTCGAGTAAATCGAGATTATAAGTAGTGTTTATACGAAGTGAAAATTACGTTTTTTTTTTTGTTTTTTTGTTTTTTTCATAGCAAGCACAGCGAGTGAGGTGAAAAAAGCCGCACCTGCTCGCGGGCTGATTGACAAGAAAGTAATCGGAGATATGTGCAGAAAAAAATATAAATTTAAGATGAAAAATCGTGATTTTATAATAAGAAAAAGTTTGTCTGCAAACCGGTAATCCGGTCGCAAAACCGAATCCTGACTCAACAGGCTGAAGGGCTGGCCAGTAAGTAATAAATAATCAATAAGCAAAGAAATTCAGACGGAGAAGCTTCGAGTAAATTGATATTATAGGTAGTGTTTTTACGAAGTGAAAATTATGTTTTTTTTTTTTTTCCTGAGCTTGCCACGCGTACTTGATGTTTTAAGCCACGCCTGCTCGCGGGCTGATTAACAAGAAAGTAAAAAATCAGAGGTAAATGCAGAACAAAATTATGAATTTAAGACAAATAATCGTGAATTTATAATAAAAAAATGTTTGTCTGCAAACCGGCGATCCGGTCGCTAAACCGTATCCCGACTCAACGGGCTGAAGGCGTGGCCAGTATGTAATAAATTATCTATAAGCAAAGAAATTCAGCCGGAGAGGCTTCGAGTAAATCGAGATTATAAGTAGTGTTTTTACGAAGTGAAAATTACGAAAATTGTATATTTTGTTTTGTTTTTTTCAGAGCTTGCAAAGTAAAGGAGGTTTAAAAAGCCACGCCTGCTCGTGGGCTGATTGACAAGAAAGTAAAAAAACAGAGGTCAATGCAGAACAAAATTATGAATTTAAGACGAAAAATCGTGATTTTATAATAAGAAAATATTTGTCTGCAAACCGGCGATCCGGTCACAAAACCGTATCCCGACTCTACGGGCTGAAGGCGCGGCCAGTATGTAATAAATTATCTATAAGCAAAGAAATTCAGCCGGAGAGGCTTCGAGTAAATCGAGATTATAAGTAGTGTTTATACGAAGTGAAAATTATGTTTTTTTTTTTAGTTTTTTTCGTTTTTTCCAGCGCTTGCCACGCGTACTTGATGTTTTAAGCCACGCCTGCTCGCGGGCTGATTGACAAGAAAGTAAAAAAACAGAGGTAAATGCAGAACAAAATTATGAATTTAAGACGAAAAATCGTGATTTTATAATAAGAAAATGTTTGTCTGCAAACCGGCGATCCGGTCACAAAACCGTATCCCGACTCAACGAGCTGAAGGCGTGGCCAGTATGTAATAAATTATCTATAAGCAAAGAAATTCAGCCGGAGAGGCTTCGAGTAAATCGAGATTATAAGTAGTGTTTATACGAAGTGAAAATTACGAAAATTGTATTTTTTTTTTGTTGTTTTTTTCATAGCAAGCACAGCGAGAGAGGTGAAAAAAGCCGCGCCTGCTCGCGGGCTGATTGACAAGAAAGTAATCGGAGATATGTGCAGAAAAAAAAAACAAAATTAAGACGAAAAATCGTGATTTTATAATAAGAAAATGTTTGTCTGCAAACCGGTGATACGGTCGCAAAACCAAATCCCGACTCAACGTGTTTAAGGCGTGGACAGTAAGTAATAAATAATATATACGCAAAGAAATTCAGTCGGATAGGTTTCGAATAAATCGAGATTATCGGTAGTGTTTTTACGAAGCGAAAATTACGAAAATTGTATTTATTTTTTTGTTTTTTTCATTAGTTGCAAAGCGACCGAGGTGGGGAAAGCCACGCCTGCTCGCGGGCTGATTGACAAGAAAGTAATCGGAGATATGTGCAGAAAAAAATATAAATTTAAGATGAAAAATCGTGATTTTAAAATAAAAAAATCTTTGTCTGCAAACCGGCGATCCGGTCGCAAACAAAAACCGACTCGAAGGGATGAAGGCGTGGCCAGTATGTAATAAATTATCTATAAGCAAAGAAATTCAGCCGGAGAGGCTTCGAGTAAATCGAGATTATAAGTAGTTTTTACGAAGTGAAAATTATGAAAATTGTATATTTTTTTTTTTTCAAAGCTTGCAAAGCGAGCGAGGTGTAAAAAGCCGTGCCTGCTCATGGGCTGATCGATAAGAAAGTAAAAATCAGAGGTAAATGCAGAACAAAGTTATGAATTTAAGACGAACAATGGTGATTTTATAATAAGAAAATGTTTGTCTGCAAACCGGCGATACGGTTGCAAAACCATATCCCGACTCAAGGGACTAGGCGTTGCCAGTATTTAATAAATTATCTATAAGCAAAGAAATTCAGCAGGAGGGGCTTCGAGTAAATCGAGATTATAAGTAGTTTTTACGAAGTGAAAATTACGAAAATTGTATATATATTTTTTTTTTTTCAAAGCTTGCAAAGCGAGCGAGGTGTAAAAAGCCGTGCCTGATCGCGGGCTGATCGACAAGAAAGTAAAAATCAGAGGTAAATGCAGAACAAAGTT